>JASDQU010306844.1:35011-57656 GCA_032191745.1 Picea mariana | reverse complement strand
TGTGTGGTTATAATTGTGTTTATTTTTATGGGTACTTCCTGTATATGCTGCATGTATACGTTTACTGTTATTTCAGTGTGAATCCGTGCATTTACATATGTATTGGGTTGTTTACGTTTTATGTATATATAATGCTTCCGCAAGAGTTTTGTGTGTATATTTTAATTGCATGAAGTTCTAAAAATTTATGTGGCATAGCTCAGTTGGATGTTGGGTATGTTACAGTATGTTCCGCAGAGAGAATAGTAAGAGTTATCTGGCATAACATGGCCCAACATGGATGACCGAGGACGTTATAGGAGAGGCCTGAACAAAGTGAACACCGACGTGTGGTTATCCTTGTAGAGGAGCAATCGATTGTGGAGGACCAGGAAATGGAAAATATAGATTGTTTTGTGGGAATGATTTGTAGGGTGCATAGGAAGGCATAGCGCTTTCACGAGTGCCTAGGTTATAAGTTGAGGTAGAGGGGCTACCTGAACATGGTTGAGAAGTCAGGCAGATGATGGGTGTCGACAAGGGTCCACTCATGGGTGGAGGGAGAGAAACAGGATATGGTTGTTGGTAACGGGGCGGAGGGTAAGAAGATGGCCCTCCACATATTGGGGGATACTGGGGTGTATTGTACATGGGTGGTGGTTGATGTACGGGTTGTGGTGTGTTGTGGTATCGATCAATCCATCTGCCGCATGAGACATCCCAGGTTTTTCCTGGCCGAATGGTACATGTCTCGATGCGTCAGGTATTATCGTGTATAAGTAACCCAACTGAGCATAAATGAGGTCCTGTTGAGCCTTGCTGATGGCTTCCTCTTCGATTTGGGGGAAGGTGCATGCCACATCTTTGGAAAGGATAGAGACGAGTGATTTGAGAAACCAATCGAGACATTGTTCTTTGTTGGTTTCTTCTTTGCATAAATTACGTTGCCGACGCCATTCATGAATGTGGTCGACAATATGTGTAGTCGAGGTTTGTTTGCACTCAGAGAGAAGTTTGAGACCAGTGTCATGACGAAATGGTAGTTGAAAGAAGGCCAAAAATGCTTTTGCCAAGGACTCAAAAGTCCCATGGGTCCCTGATTTTTCATCCACATACCACTTGGCTGATGGGCCAGTGAGTGTGCACTGAAATAAACTTAAGTGGACATACTCATCCACGATGTTGTTTGAAGAGCACCATAAGTGGAAGGTCATGATATGGTTAGCGAGATCTTCCCCCAATTTTCCTCCAAATTTGGGATTGTCTAAAGGTAGTTTGGTAGGCATATTGGGCCATGTGGGGTCATGCAATATAGGATCATTCATGAGTTTACTCAAATAAGGAATGTTGAGGGACACAAAATATGGCATGGGGTGTGGCAGTGGAAGATTAGTTCCAGCCATGGTGTGAGTAGGTAGTGGACCTGACCCGTGAGGGGGATTTTATGGGGTTGTACTTCTCCCTTGGGAAGAATTTTTCCCTCTACCTCCTTGCGAAGGAGAGATAATGGATGGATGGCCTTGGGAATTGGAACCAAGTAGAGTGGAACCAAGAAAAGATGATCCCAAAATAGTGGCACTCACAGGGGTGTGAGACAGTTGAGTCGATGAGTTGGAAAGACTAGGAACTCCTCCTAGAATAGGAGGGAGATTCTGCAAGCATCTGGAGCAACGGGGATTCTGTGGATCCCCTATGATGTCCGACTAGCAAAGTGAATGTGTGCAAATGGTGATGAGAGCAATAAATGAACAAGATACTTGTGTAATTTGGACCTTCACAATATATCTCACAATCGTATGTAATCAAATGAGCATCATACATAAATCAACTATAAATAAGCATACATGTCGATAGGTGGATTTTGTTTGCGTGGGAGAACAAAGAAAAAAAATTCTCCTTTCCTAAAAAGATGTAACATCCTTCCTCTCAAAATAGCACTGGACCTTCCAATAGGACTCAACAGTGGGGTCTAAAGCCACCAGATGAGGAACTAGTGAAGGATGAAACAATTAGTTATAATGAGGGGTAGAGGGTGCATATCTCAAAAAAGATGGTGATATTTCCCAATAGCCACACAAAATCTGATCAAGGTGCAATTGCAGCCCACAATTGCCACTTGGGTAGATGTCCTAAAATTTGGCCAGTAGGTACCTCATTCAAATTGCAACATTTATATTTTCGGCCTTAGAAATGGGTCACAGGCTGGATCCCTTCCAAGAGTTGGGTGACTCAAGGGGGGATGCACAGAAAAACCGGACCTCAACCTTTGACCCTTCACGGGTATCTCCCTGCCTTATGGTGTTAGGAACACTTGAATTGGAGGATTTTAAAGTTTCCTATTTGTCAACTTCTAATGTTCGAAAATGTGAGAACCAGATAACGGGGGGTTATTTGGATGTCTATCCCCGAGATCCTACCTAGAATAAAAAATTTCTTTTGGCACCACCTGTGGAGGAAAACTTAGTGAGTTTTTAGAAAAAAATTAGATGTGGTTGGTTGAGATATTGTGGGTGTGAACCAATCTCATTTGAATTAAGTGGGTGTGGATATTTTCTTCAAGAAATAGTGGGATGTTTCAGAATTCCTTTGGAGAAGACCTACTTCAACCTCCACAATTCAAGACGAAATTATGTGAGTGAAGAGTGACTTTGTGTGTGAGCAAGTGAACAAATGTGTCAAAATTTTAATAATTTAGGTGTTAATTTGCAACATTTGGACTTCCTGTGGTCCTTACAAATCTTGATTACCTATCTTACTAGATGCCATCTGTACAACCTTGTGGAATTTTAAAATCCCTAAGGAACTAGCATGTGGACATATGGGTCCTTACCAATCCTTTAAATTCCTTAATGTGGTTTACTCTAAGAAAGCTTTGAAAAACTATCCTAGATTGTAAGCATGTGGGCATGTATGGGCCCACTACTTTGATCTTTAACCTCTCCTAGTGATGTAAACTAAGAAAGTAATTCCAAAAACTATCCTATTTTTTCAACATGTGGGCATGTATGGGCCCTTACAAATTTAAGATGATTTTCAAAAGAAACTAAGAGGAACCCTAGGGGGGCTTTGTCCTCTCCTAAAGATTTTGTTAAGGGAGATGAAATGTCCCCTTAACCACCTTTCTGATTCTCAAGGTTGATCTATGGTGCAAGAGAAGAGCATACTCAATGATTAAAGTTTGATTTTTGGTTCCAATGCAAGTGTTTTTATATGTGATAGCAAAGCATCTCAACTTAACTTTTACAATCAAAACAAGCCATCCATGTGGAAACTAAAGCAAGAGAGGAGAAATGTGGTTCTTTTTAACCCCCTAAGTGCCTATGTTTTGACTAACCTTTCATGTGGGAAAGGAATCTAAGTGTAGTGCATTTTCAAATTGCATAAAATCAAAATTTTGAAGGCTAGGGGCCTTCAAATCATCGCAAAATTTCTTACAATGTTGAAATTCTGGACAAATGCATGGGTACCGTTCAGACAGAGGCACAATGGGAACACAATGTGCAGAGAACATAAGACCTTTGGTGCACAGTCCGCAGAATGTGTAGAGAAACGAAGTGTTATTGGCGCACAATGCTCGAAATGCACATCTGTGGGCCAAAATACTAGCGCACGTTCTGATACGTGTCGAGGGGGGGGGGATTTTAAGTGGAATTATTCTCCTCTATCTCCAAACTTAGCTCTTGACAGGTAAGGCTAGGCTGATTATGGTTCCTGGAAGGCAAATGGGTCAAAAAGAAGTTCTCTAAAAGACCAAATAGGGAGGAAGTTGATACCTTATCCCCAATATGGTCACCAATCTGTTGTGTCTGTTTCGTCACTTGGGTGAGCAAAACAAGGGCACTTACAAGTCTAGTTGGGCCTGCTAGAAAAGACAAAGGTTAGTGCATGAGTTAGATAATCCAAGCACATGAAATAAACAAACAAATAGACTAAAAACAACTAAGGAAATAAAACTAAAATGCATAAGAAACTTTTGAACCAAAATCAATCAACCAAATGACCAAGATTATGCCACCAATGGATAACTATATTAGTGGGAAAATACCATAGAAAAAGGAGGACTTATGGATCCCCTCTTCCTCCTTGGGAGGGCTCTTGAGTTCCCTATTTGATAGCTCTTATTACAATGATAAACAAGAAAGAAAATGGTGAAGAAATCCAAGCATATTCCCTCAAGAGGTGAGTGGAATATCTTATTGAAATGTTTCTAGAATGCTCCAAGAAGAAAAGAGGTTTCTTGAGGGAGGATTGAGGTAGCATAACAATACTATGAAATTCTTAAATTCTTAGTGCATGCATGGCCTCCACTTATAGCATGTCTTTTAGGCAATATCCAACTAATCTTTAGTGTGAACAAGGGGCCTTTTAGGGCACCCTTAGGTATTTGACCAGCCCCCCATTCGGATTCAACATAGATTTGAGGGTCAAATCAAGTTGGGAGTTGGTCCATAAGTGGGTGAGGGGACAACAAGAACCATAAATGAATCATTCATAGGAGTGCGCAACTTTTCTCGTACACAACCACGCATATGGCACATTGTGCACTCTATGGGATTCTTTGTCTCGTGCACTGTGCACATACTTCCTTTAGTGTTTCAAAGCATGCTAATTTTTGTCCATTTGTATAGTTTTTGCCTCTTGGAAATGCATTTTTGGCGCTGCAGGTGAACTAATAG
This sequence comes from Picea mariana, assembly GCA_032191745.1. Lineage (NCBI taxonomy): Eukaryota > Viridiplantae > Streptophyta > Pinopsida > Pinales > Pinaceae > Picea > Picea mariana. The sequence goes on along the minus strand of JASDQU010306844.1, from coordinate 53,001 downwards.
GTGTTTGGCAGTGTTTTATTTCTATAACCATTTGCATGAAATGTTGCGGACGAAATTTCAGTGATAATGGGGTCCATTCGACAGATGGAGCATGTGAAAATCATGGATCAAGGTGACACATGGCATCCTAGTCGACAGTGACAAGTGGTAAGTCCATGTCAGCAGGTCCATGTCGTTAGGTACCACATCACACCGGATTGAAGTCATGCGAGATATTTGTGAGTTAGAACTTCCAGTGATCTGGCCCCAACATACGTCATGCTGACGTAAGGGCATCCGCGTAGGAGGTGACACATGGAAAGTGACGTAGCAGCTACATCATATCGGATCGGGACAAGTAGAATTTTACGATGTTTGGAATGTAAGTCGGTGGCCGGTGGATGATATAAATCCAATTGTCCTTTGAAAGGCTTGATCAACAATGTGCATTGATCATGCAAGTTGAATCTAGCCACAAGATAATTTTTCGGACAGGGATTCGCTCATGTAGTGAGCGCACGTTTGAAAAGGTTCTAGTGGTTCGATATTTGTGCCCATGGTCCCAGCTTGTGGTCACCCATGTGAATGAGCATTTAGAGTTTGAGTTCCCAAGTGGATAAGCACTAGGCATAGACATTGGTCACATGGAGGAAAGGAGATCTAGTGCTAAGGAAAAGAAGAGCTCGGTTTTAAAGAAGAGCTTAAGGTGCCATAACAAAGTGTTCGGGACTCTGTTACGAAGAGAATTTTGGGCTCGTATAAATATTTGTGAGTAGCTCGACATTAGAGTTGTGTAGAGTTACTTATAACTCTGCACTTGCGGGTACAAAGATCCTTGAGTGGTCTCCATCAATTGCTATCAGAGCTAATTTAAAATATATTTGAAAAAGGTATCGGCCATTGCAGAAGGAGGATCGTGGAGATCACTACACAAAGGATACAAAGTTGAGATGAAGTTAAGAAGAAGGAATCCTGATAAGATTGTGAAGATAAGAAGAAAAAGGATTTGGATACATAATTCCTTAGTGGGTTAGTGAGATGTCCATTCAAGTGCATAGAATGAGGGTATAAGATCTCAGACATATCTTGAAAGGTATTATTGAATGCTTTGATCTCTAGACTTTTTAATTAACAGTGTTAATTTCAATTAGAAAGTAGTAGCAGAAGAATTGATATCATCCAACAATCAGTAGAACTGTGATAGAGGGAAATGAGATCTCTTAGTTACAGAAGATTGTGGGAGAACCTTGCAACAATAGATGTTGTAGATTCTTCCAGTTGAATATTGGAAGTAAGGAGGACAATTGAAGTTTCCACAGGAAAGTGAGTAGGTGCATAAGCCGGAGAGGAGTAGAGGCGATGTTTAGAGGGTTCTAGGAGAGAGAACCAATGGATATCAAAAGGCCACGTTAAGAGGGATAACTTTGTGAGTTATTGTAACAGGTTAAGGAGTAACTTATTATTGCAGAGGCTTGATTCAACTCATAGTGGACTAGGATAATTTCACAACAAGAGGAGATGAAGATGGTTATTGATGGTCATTATAGAGGTTCTGGAAGAAGCCATAGTCAGAGAAAGGAGAATTCCAAGGAAAATGGCATAAATAGGATAAGGTAAGAGGATATAGACAGAGTATTGGTTGAGTTAAGAGTACAACTCAGTTACTTGAGATAGCCTCTACATAACAGGATTGAGGAAAACCATAGAAAAGGTTGGAATGTAAGGAAGAGAATCAAGTGGCCTGTGATGCATTTATTTGCAAGGAAACTAAGGAAAAGATTGAGGAGTTTGAAGCATAGGGTGAGTGCTTTGTTGAAGAAGGAGAAACTCATAGGAGACAAGTTCAGGTAGAGGTCACTTGTAGAGGAAGGAGTTCACTTATGTGAACCGAAGCAAGGATTATTCCTTGATGAGAAGGATGAGGAAGAAGAGAGACATGTTGAGAGTCTCATGAGTTGCTTGGAGAGTTTAGATACACATAAGGATGTGATGAAAGAGGAAGGAAATGAGGCTATAAAGCCTTATGTTTTTAAATATGATATTTTTTGTATGATTGTAGGTACTAAGGAAAGAGAAGGATGATAGATTCATAATTTTTTCATAGAGAAGGAGGAGACAACATTGTCTAATGAAAATGATCAGTATGTAGATCACTTTTTATCAAGTGATGCAGAGATGGAGGAGAAGTTGTAGGAACTTGTTGTTGCATAGAAAAATGAATAGGTTAAATAACAACACTCTAATATAGTGGTTACTGAATTTGAGGAAGAGCTAATGATATTGGAGGACTAGTTGATCAATCCAAGGATTGATAAAGAGGACTGCATTACAGATGTAGGTACAGAGTGTGCATAAATGCTTAGTTACAACATTGAATATGAGAGATTTTTTTTTGAATATATAATTAAGTTTCTTGCATAGGAGTTGAATATATCAAATACTTTTGGATGGATATGTGATGAAGAAGAAATGCAACAACCAGTCAATAGCAACAACAATGCAACAACCAGTCAATAGCAACAACAACAAATTTCAGCAACAAGTTTGTAGCAATATGTACCAGCCATAGGATAGACTTGACATGGAAATTGAATAAATGAGGATGTTGATGGTGAAGATGTATCAAAGGAGACATGCTAAAGTAAAGAAGATTTACATCAAAAGCAAGACAAATGAGAAGTTGCAGGAAACAACAAGGCAACAGAAAGACAACAATACAAGTAAGAAGTAGCATAAAGTTTGGGATCTAGGAGGACTTCAACAATTGGAACTCATGATTAGGAGATCATGAATAATTTTTTTCCTTCGGAGTCTGATGCAATAGCATCCTTGCTAAAAAATCAATCATGTTTGGCTAGACCTCAGGGGGTCTCGAATTATTTGTATTTTCCTATTTTTTGTTTGAACTCTAGAAAAGTTTCATAGGATAGGGTTGTTGGGTTGAAAATATTGAATGTAGTTGAATCTGCCTTATTAAGCATATCTCAAGAGCTTGGGTGAGTTAGAGAGATCCTATAACTAAGTTAGAGATTCCATATATTGTTTGAGGATTTTGTGGATATGAACCAATTCTGGTTTAGGATCCTTTTATACAATTAAATTGTAAGCCTACAAGAATTAAAGAAAAGAGAGAGCAAGGATAAAGAGGTTGAGTGCGGCCAAAGGCCAAGAGGAAGTCCAAATTAATGTAAATCAGGCTAGAGAGGCGAGAAGTCCTTGTATAACTAATATACATATTCATTAATAGAGTCATGTATGTGTTTTATGGGATCTTTGTGCAAATATGAAATCAAGTGTCTTCCGATTGAATCACTGTTTGTGATTGCAGTCCAGATTGCACTCGAATAAGTTGTGTATGTGCAGGTGCTATGAGTGTGAATGCAGTGGAGAATGAATCAGATCAAATTCCTTAAAAACTAATGTAGAAAAACCCTCTTTACCAGTGGGAAGAGTTGAGGATTGTTGATCGTTGATCAAGCATAGAGATCAACGATCCCAATTAATCATTGAATGATCGGGGGAAGCGATCTTATGGAAATTATGGAGCTAGATATGAGTCGTCAGATCTTAATCGAGGTCCATAGTGACTGTATATCCTTATCGGATTGGGATAATGTGGTATAAGTTAAGTTAAGAGTGTCTGATATTTTGGTGTTCGATAGACCAGACTAGTTGGTATAGTATCTCGTGACTGGGTCAACTAGTAACCATTGAATTAGGATAGGGAGTATACACAGGTGAATTCTTTGAAAGAAACAACCTAGTGTCCGATACACATGGCGATCATCTGTTGAAGAGGAATATCAATGATGATCTGAGGTGCAATGAAAGTGTGGGGAAAAATAGATTTGGTTGTCCATTCCAAAACCAGATCAACAGAGCACATATATATTGGAAGTATGAAGGTGCAAGAAAGTGAAGGGAGAGGAAATCCAAGCCTTTGAAATAGTGGTGAACAGATCGACAATGGAGATCTGCGTGAACAATCATATCAATGGTTGAGATCCTATTGGATCTCGTCCATCGGGACAAACTGAAAAAGGTGAAGTTCAACCCTTCTCACAGTTCAATCTTGACATACGTCAGCACACGTATGCTGCCACTCAGAGGGTAACACATGAACCATTCAATAGATGACATGTGTCTGGGTCCATTCGACAGATGGAGCATGTGAAAATCATGAATCAAGGTGACATGTGGCAACCTAGTCGATAGTGACACATGGAAATCCCACATCAGTAGGTCCATGTGGTTGGGTACCACATCACATTGGATTGGGGTCATGTGAGAGCTTTGCAAGTTAGAACCTCCGGTGATCCGGTCCCAACATACGACATGCTAACGTAAGGGAATTCACGCAGGAGGAGACACGTGGAAAGTGACGTAGAAACCATGTCATATCAGATCAAAATGAGAAGAAGTTCATGACATTTGGAAAGTAAGTCGGTGGTCGGTGGAAGAATTAAATCCAACCATCCTTTGAAAGTCTTGATAAAAAATGTTCATTGATCGTACAAGTTGAAGCTTCCCACGAGATAATTTGTCAGACTGGGATTCACTCATGGAGTGAGCACATGTTTGAAAAGGTTTCGGTGGTTTGATATCAACGCCCATGGTTCCATCCCGTGGTCACCTACGTGAATGAGCATTTAGAGTTTGAGTGCCCAAGCAGATAAGCACTAGTCATAGACACTAGTCGCATGAAGGAACGAAGAACTAGTGCAAAGGAAAATAAGAGCTTGATTTTGAAGAAGATATTGAGGCACCATAATAGAGTGTTCAATACTCTGTTACGAAGAGATTTTGGGATCGTATAAGGATTTGTGATTATATCGACATTGGAGCTACATAGAGTTACTTATAACTCTGTACCTGTGGGTACAGAGATCCCCGAGTGGTCTCCATCAAATTTATTTATGCAACTATATCTACAAAATCATGTCCCAAGAAGACTAAAAAGGGTCTTGTCAAGGCAATTTTTTGATGAATAGTTTGGGTTTTTAGAAGGAAGATAAATACATGAGGTTATAGAGATTGCTCAGGAAGGACCCCACTCAATTAAAATCATGGAACAAAAATTGATGGTGGTCAAAGTGAACCTCTCCAAAGCATATGACAAGGTGAGCTAGCTATACCTTAGGCTTACATATACATATTTTGATGTTTTGATAAATGAGGAATCATGTCCCTTCTTCAGGCCAATAAAATATCTAAGATAGGGATGCCCCTTATCCCCAATCCGCTTCCTTCTAATTGTTGAAGGATTGAGCAGGTTGTCAAAAGAGGATTTGGAAAATGGTAATTTTAAAGAGGTTATAATTGGGTAATATTGTAATATTACTCATTTGATATTTGTTGATGAGATACTTATATTTTTTGAGGGATCCAAAAGGGTTGTTGAGAATTTTAAATATATTATGGATTTATTCTGAAAGGAAATAAGAATGGAAATAAATTTAGAAAAATCAACTCTCTCGCTATTGGGTATACCTGAGCAGTAAATGAACTAATTTTCACAAATTCCTCCTTTCAAATTAATATACCTTGACATGGAGCTGAAGTACTTGGGTTTCCACTTGAATCCAAACATGTATAAAAAAAATCAATTGGCAATGGTTAACAACTAAAGTGGAAAAGAAGATAAACACTTGGTGTAATAGGTGGATTTCCCAAAGAGGACACTTGGTACTAGTCAAAGCTATACTAGAAGCAATCCTTGTCTTTTGGATGTCAATGGAATGGATGCCAAAATGAATTCTTGAAGTCACTAGAAGGCTATGACATAGATACATATTGTCTAGAGATAATGGGAAGATATGTTTTTCTCTAGGTTCATGGAAGAAACTAGCCCTCCCAAAAGAAAATGGAGGATGGGGCTTAAGGAATCCACTCCTCTTTTCAAAAGTAGTGGCAAAAAAAGTGTGTTGAGGTTGATTCAAGGAACTGGGATATGGAATTATTTAAATCCAAATACATTGCATTGGAAAAAATGGAGGAATGGGTTAGGAACCCTGTAAAGAAAACACATAATGTTTCAATAATGTGGAAATGGTTATGTCTACTTTCCAATTGGTGGAGACCTAGTTGATATGTCAAGATGGAAAATAAGATAGAGTTCAAAATAAAGGAAGACACATATTATCCCCAAAATTGATCTTGGATTTAAGAGTCAGAGGATATTTTATGTTAAGACAGGTTGCAAACTAGCATAGAACAAACCTTTGGACCTAAGAATGGTTGACCTGGAGAGAGTTAGGAATTGAGAAGGAATATACTAATGAATGGTAGAGCTACATAGGAATTTCGAAAGATAGTAATGTCATAATTAGAGAGGAGGATGACCAGTTGGTATGTTCCTTAAACCCATCAAAGGATTATGTTCCAAAAATAGGATATAAAGCATTTGTTGAGTAACCAAGAGAGAAACAACATGTATGGAGGTGGAAAATTTTATGGAAACTAAATAGTCCAACCAAATCCAAAATTTGTATGTGGATGATCTTAAACAATAGGGAACCTACATGGGACATACTACAAAAAAAAAATCATTTATTGAACCTAGTTGGTGCAACTTATGTCAGAAAGAAGAAGAAACAAATGCACATATCATTGTCACTTTCCCTTTTACAAAGTAAGTATGGAATAAAGTGTAAAGGATGATAGGGTACCAAAATGCATGGGTAGGTGATGATATTGAAGTGACCTTTAGGTTATGGTGTTTCAACAAGGATCCAAAAAAATATTGAAGCTATTCCCTTAAACATTGCATGGGGAATTTGACTGGCTAGGAATTTGAAACTGTTTGAAGGAAAAGAGACAATACCTTTAAAATGTGTTGTCCAGGATTTAAACATCCTAAATGCATACCCTCAAGCATAAAATAAACAATCAACACATGGTCACATGTAAGAGATAATAAATAAAAACTTCCCATGGGCATACTTTGATGGTGCCTCTCAAGGGACCCCTCTCAGCGGTGGAGCAAGACGAATATTGTATTTATCACAAAACCATAGCATAAAATTCAAAGTTGGAATTGGGAAGGAATCAAATAATTTATGTGATTTGATGGCCCTCAAATTGGTTTTGAAACAAGCCCAAGAATTAGGAGTTTCTCATATCCAAATGTGATCCAAATATATGGTGATTCACTTCTTATAATTCAATGCATACACAAGGAAATAACATTAAGAAACATTACATTACAATGCGTATTTAATGATGTACAATCATTACTTTCAACTTTCTCACAAATATTCTTTTCACACATCTGCAGGGACAAGAAAAGGATAGAAGATGAAATTTCCAAAGCTAGAATAGAGCTAGATCAGGGACCCTAGATGATATTAGTACAATAGGAAAGAAACACATATGGTTCTCCACACGAGTCTTGGATATAATTATTTTCACTTATATTTATGTTTCTTGTATAAACCTGAGAACTAATGTTAGTACATAACTCTGTGTATGTGTTTATTTTTGGTTTTTTGACATGACTATAAAAAAATTGTACCAAAATTTTTGGATATTATATACAACATAGGGTGAAAAGGCATGTGAGATCAAAAAATATGTACAAATTTGAAAGAATTGTTTTTAATGAATATAGCATCGGATACATTGTAATTTTATTTTTATTAATAAAATTATAAAAAAAAATCATGGGAAAAATATATTGTTTACGTATTTTCCTATGTTAAACATTGGAAACCAAAAAAATTGAACATTAAAGGTGGGATAATCATCGAGTCAATATACCAGTCAAATAGATTATGTGAAAAAACCTTGACTATAACCAACAAAGCGATCTTTGAGACAAAAAAAGAGACTGAAAGCATATGCAGAATGGAAACCCATGTGTGATCTCAACTAGTTACACGTAGACAATGTCACCCATGACCGTGACTTCATGAAATAACATGTCTTATGCCTTCAAGAAACCTAAACAACCAGAATAGTCAACACCATTTTTTACAACAATATTTGATTATTTCAAGCGTTCAACCATTATGACATGCCACATAAATAATGCACTTGTAAGGAAATCTAAAAACATGTGCTACAAGAAATATTGAAACATATTTATTCACTTTCATAAACAGAGTGAAAAAAACTTTCTAATACTGGACTGATATTGGCAAGAGACTTCCACATTGAAATTTCCAACTTCATCAACATTGACATTTCCAACTTCATCAATGGCAAAAAAATTTGAAAGAGGAGATGCAAATGGTTGCATTGTATTGAATAAAAACCAATTAATCAATCGGTTTGCAGTATTTGAATCGTTTGGCATATACACAGTAAGATCATTTGGAGCATCTATTATACATTGTCACCATAACAACACCGAGTGTGAAGCATATGTGAAGGATGAACAAACATAACACAACACAATTACATGATCATCATTTCTTTTATTTATTTTGTTTGTACTTCAATTAATTTTTATTTTTTTCCTACCACACTCAAAGATGCAGTAAAGTTCATTTAAAGATGCAGTAAAGCTCAAAGTTAGTATTCATATTCCCTTCCTACTCATTGAGAATTTCTCAAATTTAACATTATTTCCTTGTATTTTTATATTCCTCCCACTCAATCTAACATGAACCTAAGTATGGAACATGAACATAAAAATAATGTAAGTGACTTGGATTTTAAAAGCAAAGACTAATCACTTGGCTCCATTCGAACCAGTTTGAAAAGAATGCTACCAAATAGTTGTCACATAGGGACTTCCAATAGATGATCTCCTCTACTCCAAAACATGTATATGTAAAACAATGTATTTTTATTCTCTATTCCAAAAGCTCTCTCAATATTTTTTGAGCACAAAAATAATATTTTAAAGAAATTCAAGTAATCTCTCACCTTTTTAAAGATCCAATAAACAAATTATAATCTCAGTGTACATTAATAATCGTCATACACTACAATGTACAATTGAAAAAAGAAAATAACAATATTCATTACACTTTGCTTAAGCTATTTCCGAAACTCATTGAAATTTTCTTCCACCAAAAATTTCCTAGGAAGAAATTTTTAAGACCTTTGTTTTTCTATGAGAATTCCTTTCAAATGGCACAATCACAATTAAAATATCTTTGTTGATGTGAGGAAGCTTTATCTCAATTCTACGATGAGGTAAGTTCTTTCCCTTTATAGTATCTCAGGAAAATCAGTTCTTGCAATTGTTTTTAACTTTCCCTTTTGCAAAACAATATGCTCATGAAATTTGTTGCAATTGCCAATTTTTCATATCAAAGTTGGAAGATTAAAGAGATACAAGACATAGTATATATGGAAATGATACAACATGTTTTTTCATATTTTTGGTTGTTTGTTGCAGTGTGAACTCGTTCAATCATAGTCTGTTTTTGCAAGAGCATGTTGTTGAAAGTAATTACCTACTATATTTCTATAACACCAAACTTCTACTGAAACTTCTTCTTATCATTGTCACAAATCCTCTCACATAGTCGAACTTCCTAATTATCACAGTCTGATAACTCTCATAGCAATCTAGAACCACCAACTTTCTTTCCCCTCCAGTGTGCACAAACCAAGGAATGGGATCTCCTTCTATACCATGTAGTCCCTTAGTCTATCACACTTCGTTCGTGGGCTCCAACACAGACTATCCATGAAATCTCTCTACTGGGGACTTCAAGGATTCTCAATTGTCACTATTTTTTCTCAATGCCAATAATTTTTCATGCACACAAGCATAATTTATTCATGGTTTTCATAGTAGCCACGCATAGCATTATGTTACAGTCATAGTATGGAAGCCTATCCTTTCAAACATCCTCATGGGAATAGTGATTGGCATTTCTCCCTTGTATAACCAAAAGTCATGGAATATATTTGCATGCTAACAACTCACCATGTGTCTTTCACTTGGAACTCATCCTAAGATTGATATGACTTAGGATAATATGAGGTAAGTGACTTAGGTTTAGAATAAAATAATACTATTTATTTTTTGTCCCCCTTTGAGCCCCCTAAACCCCCTTTCTTTACTTTATTATGAAATCATAGCCCTCCAATTTTTTGTCCTTCTTCATCTACAACTGATGATGTATTTTTATTATTATCCTTCAATGTAAATATTTACATATTACATTGTTATTCCCTTACCTTTTTTCCATATACACATATATACATTGTCGATCCAGGGAGAAAAACATGGGTGTTACATTCCCCTCCCCTTAAATTTTTCACCATTCTCAGTGGACATCACCATATATTTATATACACAATCATTTTTACATCAAAATTTCAAAACAACTATAGGTATTCCTCTTGCATGACATCCTCCATCTCCCATGTCACTTCTTTAAGGTTGTAGTGGGTCCAATAGACCGTTACCTACCCTATGAATCTATTTCAAAACACTATGAACTTCATGTCCAATATACATACTAGTTGCACTTAGAAGTCTCCTTTTGGTGCCACCAAAATCAAATTCCAGTCAATGACATGGTTATGATCATGCAAATACATTTTCAATAATGACACATGGAACACATTGTGCACATTTATGGAAGTAGGCACTGCAAGCATGTGTGCAATTGGTCATATTCTATCCAATATTTGAAATGGACAATAGTATCTCATTGACAACTTGGTGCAGCTTCCCAACTTCAAGGAAATCTTCTTTTGCTTCACTTTCAAAAATACATACTCCCTAATTTTAAATTCCCCAGGTGTCCTTCCTTTATCCGCATAACTCTTCTGCATATCCCATGTTGCTTTCAAATTCTTCTTAATTTTGACCATTTTCTCTTCCATTTCCTTGAGTAGCTTTGGCTCAAGTACTGCTCTGTCTATTGGATTGTCCCAACTAATTAGAGTGTTACACCTTCCATATAAAGCTCCAAATGGACTCATCTTCAATGAATATTTATATCCATTTTTGGAAGAAAAATCAACTAAATGCAAGCAATATTCCCACTTGGATGGTTTATTCATCACATACATTCTTAGCATGTCTTTAATCACTTGATTTAATCTCTCTATTTTCCTATCTATTTGTGGATGATACACTATACTAAAATTCAGATTTGTGCCAAAACGATTAAACAATCCCTCGCAAAATTTTGAAGTAAACTTTGGATCTTAGTCCAAAACAATTGTTTTAGGTACTCCATGAAACCTAGCAATCTCTTTCACATAATTTTTTGTGATATTTACTATCTTATTATTCAATTTAACTAGGATAAAGTGAATAGATTTTGTCAATTTATCCATCACTGCCATTATTGAATTATTTTGTTTTGTTGTCATGGGAAACTTGGTGATAAAGTCATGGTTATCACTTCCCATTTCCACTCTAGAATTAGCAATGGCTATAAAAAACCTATTATATCTCTATGTTCAACCTTTACCCTTTGGCATTCCATACACCTGGATATATAATCAATCATGTCATTTTTTATTTCTGGCCAAAAGTATTGGCCTTTTTCTATTGCAATTGTCTTTGGGTAACTAAAATATCCACCATATGGAACATTGTGCATTTATTTTAATACCAACTTCCTTAATTCATGGGAATTAGGAACATACACTTTATTTTTATGCATAAATATGTTGGACATTGGGTTCAACTCTTTCCACGATTTTCGTGACATGGGTTAACCCCCTATCATGGATCCTAACTTCAATGATTGTGCCAAAGACTAATGCTTGTGGGTTTTGGTCTAACAACAATCGTAGTCCAACAAATGGTGGTATCAAAGCGATAGGTCTCAAGTTCAAAACTCACCTGACACACACTGGAGGGGAGATTGTTGGACATTGGTTTCAACACTTCCCGTGAGTTTTATGACATGGGTTAACCCCCTCTCGTGGATCCTAAATCTGGTGATTGTGGTGGAGACTAACACCTGCGTGTTTTGTTCTAAGGAAAATCATATTCCAACAAAGTATTCCATCTTATTTCAACTTATACTTTTCATATTTATGTTGTACCTTTTCTGTTATAATCATTCTTTTGCTTGTAAGTAATGCTCATTTGAAACAAGAGCTTCCAAAATTATGTTTTTCAAATTTGAATTGCACATGCTAATGGCTATAGCATGCAATATATGTATCATTATGCTAAGTGCATCAACAACCTTATTCTCTTTTCCTCTAATATGTTTAATATCAAAGTCACATTCACTAAGAAATTCCAGCCATCTTGTTTTCCTAGCATTTAAAGTTTGTTGTTCAAATAAATATTTCATATCACTATGGTCTTTCCTTAACTCGAATTTTCTTCCCATTAATTAATGCCTCCACATTTTCAATGCATGAACTATGGAAGCAAGTTCTAAGTCATGTGTGGCATAATTATTCTCATTTTGCTTAAAATTTCTAGACCCATAACAAATCACATGTCCATTATAAGTAACAAATCCACCAAGTCCCTCTTTTTATGCATCTATGCATACCACAAAATATTCATTTGGATTTTAAATCTTGAGATTTGGTGCACTAGTAAGAAATTCCTTCAACAGTTTGAAACTTTCTTCACACTTTGGTTTCCATTCAAATTTAATTCCCTTCTTTTGTAAAGATGTAATGGGATAATCAATATTGGATTGCCCTTCTATAAATCTCTTGTAGTATCTAACAAGCCCCATGAATGAACTTACCTCTTTTATGTTCTTAGATGTTGGCCATACTCTAATGGATTTAATCTTCTCTATATCTCCACTATCCCTTCCTTTGAAATTATGTGTCCCAAGTAATGGATTTCCTCCAATAAAAATAAAACTTGCTTAGCTTAGCATACAATTGATGTTTTCTTATCACTTGTAGTACCAACCTCAAGTGTTCTTCATGATCCTCTTCTAAATTGAAATAGATAAGAATACTATCTAGGAATACAATGAAAAACGTATTTTGGTAAATCCTAAATATTCCATTCATTAAACACATGAAGATAATTGGTGCATTTCTCAATCCAAATGACACCACTACAAATTGATAATGTCCATACCTTGTTTTGAAAGTTGTTTTGTTGATGTATTCATCCTTTATCCTTTCTTAATGGTAGCCTAATCTCAAATATATTTTTGAGAAGATCTTTGTTCCTCTTATATGATCAAACAAATAATCAATTATGGGTAGAAGATATTTATTTCTCATAATGACTTTGTTTGGCTATCTAAAATCAATACACAACCTCAAGGTTCCATCTTTCTTATTCACAATGCGTGTCGGTGCTCCCCAAGGTGAAACACTTGGGCATATGTACCCCTTATTTAACAATTATTTTAATTTCATTTGTAACTCCTTCAATTCCGGTGTGCTCATTCTATATGGAGTCTATGACATTGTTGTAGTTCCATCATTAAATCAATAGATAAATCTATATCTCTTTTTGGATGTAATTCCAGTATTTCCCCAAATACATATTCATACTCCCGAAACACTGGAACGTCCTCAAAACTTGGAATTTTTCTCTTGGCTAGCCCTTCCACATGAGTTGCATACAATTGACATCCTTTCCTAAAGAATTTATTTAGTTGTAAGAATGAAATATTTCTTATAGAAATGGGCCTTGGAATTCCTTTCATAGTCCTCTACCTTCCTTCTTGATCAAGACAAGTAAAATTATTTTTATGGAAATTTAGAAAAACATGATGTACATTCAACCATTCCAATCCAATGAGAACAACATATGAGCTAAGCGGTATTAGTTTCATATCTGCGAAAGTGTTAACATGATTCTTATGTAATGAATAACCTTTAACAATCTCACTAAATATTTTTTAGATCCAGTAGCTAATTGAACCAACCATGATTTCTCATGCTTACCATTCTTCAAATGAAATCATTCAACCAAATTAAGGGTAATGTAACTATGACTTGATCTTGAATCAATTAAAATAACAATAGGTTGATTTGAAATATTAACTTTAACCTCAATAATGTTTGAATGATGGTCTTCCTATCAATTTTCCAAGGCTGCATATATTCTTGGGATGTTCCTACCCATGTCTTCCCCTATAGTTTCCTCCTATATATTATGCACAATCCTCATTTTGTCTCCTTTATGAGGACAATCTATGTACATATGATCTCCTTTACATCCCCAATATTTGATTATGGCCTTTCCCTTTTCCCTGAGGATTGTACCATCTTGGTCTCACTCTAAGTTGGATGACATTGTTGATATTTATTAGGACTACTCCTAAAGAAACGAGGTTTGAATTCCTTCTTACTCTGATCCATTTTTTTTCTTCTTTTTATCTTTCCGAGAATTTTGGAAAGTTTATCTTCATTTCTTCTGATTAAATAAGTATTTGGCCTTTATAATAGTCTCTTCTAAAGTCTTAGGTTCATCAAATTGGATCTTGTGTTTGTAAAATGATGGAAATCCACTTAAGAATCTTTGTATCTTCACATTATCCTCTTTAATAGAGCCCACATATCTCAATAGGTCCAAAAAATTCATCTCATATTCTTCCATGGTCACATTTCTCAACTTGAATTCAAAGAAATCATGCATCTTCTTATCATAGTAGTGTTTAGTGCTTAGGAAGGTATTTCTACTGGAAATATTTATCGAACTACTTATAAGAAATACTCTTCTCATTGATGTGCTTAACTTGCTTCAGTTGATACCATCACATAGAAGTGTTTACTTGTAGATGGTGTATAACAATCTTGGCTTTTAGATTGGATGAGTAGTTATGCAACTAAAAACACTTTTTTATCCCTAGAAACCAAGCTTTAGCATACTCTCCCCTTTTTGTTTCACCATAAAAAATTGGTGGCTTAGTATTCCTAAGCTCTCCTTGCACACTATCTTGTTCATGTCTTATTCTTTGGTGTCTAAATGGGGATACTTTGTTGATTAATGGGTTGGTTGTCATTGATGTCAACCCTTGAAGAAAGCCCGGTAGTGAATTCTGGTAGCACAAAGGTTTGGGTAATGGACCCAAGTTTGTTTGATGTAGAATGGTATGAGTTTTGATATATTTATAGGTAATACTATTCTACATGGATAGTACATGTCATGCCATTTTTGATGGTATGTGGAACGTCACATAATTCCTCACAGTTTGGGAGTTATGGCCTTACGAATTTGGAGGACCCTCATATGTTGGCTTGAAGCCCCAAAAGGTCAAAGAAGTCAAAGTGCTTGCAAAGAATAAATTATCTGAATAATAAAGTGAAGTGACAAAGTACAAAATGATTATTTAAATAATAAATTGAAGTGACAAAGTCAAAGAGGATTATTTAAATAATAAAGTGAAGTGACAAAGTCAAAGAGGATTATTTAAATAATAAAGTGAAGTGACAAACTCAAGGAGGATTAATTAAATAATAAATTAAATGGAAAACTTTCTAATTATGGAAAGTGGTTAGAAGTTGGTTATCCCTAAAATAAGGAAATTGGGTTAAGATGGTTAAAAGGTAACCCCTTGAGGAAGCTACATGAAAGTATAAATAAGAGGCAAGTCTCTCTCATTTTAATTACACTTGAGCATATTGAATATCTATAGGTGAATGAGGTAACCAAAGGATATCTAAGCTGAATTTCAGAGGGAAGGTGAAGTAAATAAGACCGAAATTCAAGGGAGGATAAATTCTTTTGATGATGCTTTCTAAGGTATGTTATTTACAGGTCATCTCACCATTTTTGCAATAACGTTTTTTCTAGAATGAATCAGACCATGAAATTGGGAGGCCATTGAGGAAACATATCCAAGTAGTCGTGGTACAAATTTCAGCTTGTGGGTCGTTGTAATTTTGGAGTTACACTCCGTGGAAAATAGGGTTTATAGCTAGTCCTGAAACTAGTCTAAAACAAGTGTTTTGGGTAAAAACGTCATAACTTCTTCATAATAGATCCAAATTCAATAAGACAAAATGTGTTGGTTAGAGTAAAGTATTTAATATTCTGTGTAAAATTTTCAGATCCATACAACAAGTATTCTGTGTGGGGCATGCTCTACAAGTTCGCTCTCTAGAATAAGCCAGAATTCAAAAAGATGTGCCATTTTTGCTATAAATCCTTTTCTGAGAGGTTCCAATTAGTGACACCTGGAGGAATTTCATAAAACACACTAAATAAAATTGTATACTATTTTCATATCTTTATTCATTACAGGTACATAGTTATGATTATTTCAATTTAGGGTTGTTGACTAATCCAAAACTAGTCATGTGAGACTAAAGTAAAGTTTGATGAAAATGCTAGTCTCTTGTTGTTAAAGTTAAGGAAGGTTTGTAGGTTGAGGTACAGGTTGGTGCATGGTTGATGCACTTTTTTATGGTACAGGTTGATTACAGGTTGAGGTACAGGTTGATGCATGGTTGATACATGGTTTAGGTTATTGGTATAGGTTGTTTGGTGCAGGTTTATTAGTACAAGTTTGCAGCAGTATATCTCACAGTGATAGTGTGATAGTGGTTCCATCATTCTACTTATATGTCAGGGTGGTTAGATGGGGCAAGAACAAGTGGTTGTAGCCACCTTCCGGTTGTATCCGAAGAACATAGGGGGTTGTAGCCTCCTTCTGGTTGTAGCCAAAGAATTGTCGAGTTGAAGCTTCCCTCAGGTTGTAGCCTAAGAAACTAGGGGTTGGAGCCTCCTTCTAGTTCCAACTGGAAAACAAAGGAAGTTGGTGCTTCCAATGAATGTAATTCTTCAAGACATATAAGAAAAAACATTCTGTGGTTTTATCCTGCTTTGGGTTTCCATGTAAAAACATTGGTGTACTGTGTATGTGTATGATTTTTCATTTGTTCATTGTTTATTTACTCTACAAATATTGGATGATAATGTTGCATTGATATAACACTTGCATTGTATGGTTAAAAAGGATTGCATTGCTCTATTACTAATTCACCCCCCTCTCAGTAATCCAACAATTGGTATCAGAGAAAGTTCCTTCAGAAATTAGTTTAACTAATGAAAGGTAGATCATGGAGAGCAACAACATGTATAAAAATGGAATAACACAGTTTGATGGACAAAAGTATGCATTTTGGAGCATAAGGATGAAGACATATATACATGCACAAGGATTTGAAATTCAACAATCAATTGTAGATGGATACACAACACCAACAGTTCCGCCGACAAATGATAAAGCAATGAAACTCAGTCAGAATAATTCCAAAGCCACAAATGTACTTTTAAATGGTCTTGGAGAATTGATATTCACCAAAGTTTCACATTGTAAATCCTCTAAAGGTATTTGGGACAAACTTCAAAATATTTATGAAGGAGATTCAAAAGTCAAAACAACAAAGCTTCAAACTTATAGAGGTCAGTTCAAACAACTAAATATGAAGGAAGATAAGAACATTGCAGTTTAACTTTTACGAGTCGATGAAACAGTAAATGCAATCTTGGGATTTGGAGAAGAAACAAAGAATCTGTAATTGTTCAAAAGGTATTAAGATATCTTCCTATGAGATTTGACCCTAAGATATCAACACTAGAAGGAAGAGCAGATCTAAACTGAATAAACATGGACAAACTACATGGAATCTTCACAACATATGAAATGAGAACCGAGCAGGAAAATCCAGATATAAAATAAGCAACCTTGAAAGCATCCAAAAGGTCAAATCAAAAGGGAAAGAAAAAATAAAAAGAACACAACAACAATAGTGACGTCTCGGAAGATGATGAAGAAGTGGCCAACTTTGTCAGAAGATTGAACAAGGGAACCAACGACATGTATAGAGGTAAGTTTCCTTTGATTTGTTTTAATTGTGATGGTATTGGTCATTTTGCTAACAAATTTCATCATAAGAAAAAGAGAAATGATGAAGGTTAATCAAATAGAAAACAAACATATAAAGGCACAAGAACCACAAAGAAAATTTTCAAGAAAAACTTATGCACCAAAGAAGACATCTTATCATCAGATGAAGATGAAGTCAGTGACAGTGAGATGGAAAGAGTTCTATTCATGGCAGTAGAAGAATCTGAAGAATAATATGAAGAAGTTGAAGAAGAATATGAAGAGGTAAAAGTTGACTACTGAGAAGAATTG
>JASDQU010306844.1:12568-24411 GCA_032191745.1 Picea mariana | reverse complement strand
TTCTTAGCGCATTGTGCGCCCACTGCGCCTCTGTCTGAACTGTAACACGTGCATCTGTTGAGAATTTCAACATTGTAATATTTTTGTGATGATTTGAAGGCCCCTAGCCTTCAAAATCTTTCTTTTATGCAATTTGTAAATGCACTACACTTAGATTCCTCTCCCACATGAGAGGTTAGTCAAAACATAGGCACTTAGGGGTTTAAAAGGAACCACACTTCTCCTCTTTTTCTTTAGTTGCCACATGGATGGATTGTTTTGATTGTAAAAGTTAAGTTAAGATTTTTTTATATCACATATAAAAACACTTGCATTGGGACCAGAAATCAAACTTCAATCATTGAGTATGGTCTTCTCTCACACCATAGAGTGATCTTGAGAATCAGAAAGGTGATTAAGGGAACATTTCATCTCCCTTAACAAAATCTTTAGGAGAGGACAAAGCCCCCCTATGACTCCTCTTAGTTTCTTTTCAAAACATCTTAAAATTTGTAAGGGCCCATACATGCCCACATGTTGCAAAGTTAGGATAGTTTTAGAAATTAATTTATTATTTTACATCACTAGGAGAGTTTAAAGATTAAAGTAACGGGTCCATACATGCCCACATGCTTTCAATCTAGGATAGTTTTTCAAAAAATTTCTTTGATTAAATCACATTAGGGAGTTTAAAGGATTGTTAAGGACTCATATGTCCACATGCTAGTTCTTTAGGGATTTTAAAATTCCTCAAGGTTGTACCAATGACATCTAGAAAGATAGGTAATCAAGATTCGTAAGGACCACAGGAAGTCCATATGCTCCAAATTGACACCTAACTTATTAAAAAATTGGCACATTTGTTCACTTTCTCACACACAAAGTCACTCCTCACTCACATAATTTCATCTTGAATTGTGGAGGTTGAAGTAGGTTTCCTCCACAGGGATTCTGAAACGTCCCACTATTTCTTGAAGAAATTATCCACACCCACTTAATTCAAACGAGATTGGTTCACACCCCCAATCTCTAAAACCAACCACATCTAAAAAATTTCTAAAAAATCACTAAGTTTTCCTCCACGGGAGGTGCCAAAAGAAATTTTTTAGTCTAGGTAGGATCTCGGTGGTAGGCATCCAAATAACCCTTTGTTATCTGGTTCTCACATATTCAAACATTATAAGTTGACAAATAGGGAACTTTAAAATCTTCCAAGTCAAGTTTTCCTAACACCATAAGGAAGGGAGATACCCATGAAGGGTCGAAGGTCAAGATATAGTTGTTCTATGCATCCCCCCTTGAGTCACTGAACTCCTGGAAGGGATTCTGCCCGTGACCCATTTCTGAGGCCAAAAATCTAAATTTTGTACTTTGACCGAGGTACCTAGTGGCCAAATTTAGGACATCTACCCAAGTGACAATTGTGGGTTGCAATTGCACCTTGATCAGATTTTGTGTGGCTATTGGGAATATCACCAACTCTTTCAGGATATGCACCCTCTACCGCTCATTATAACTGATTGTTTCATCCTTCACTACTTCCTCTTCTGGTGGCTTCAGACCCCACTGTTGAGTGCTATTGGAAGGTCCAATGATATTTTGAGAGGAAGGATGTTACGTCTTTATAGGACACGAGCATTTGTTTTCTTTGTTCTCCCATGCTGACAAAAATCCACCTACCCACATGCATGCTTCTTTTCAATTGATTTATGTATGATGCTCATTCGATTACATGCAATTGTGAGATATATTGTGAAGGTCCAAATTATACAAGTCTCTTTTTCATTTATTTCTCTCATCACCATTTTCACACATTCACTTCGCTAGTCGGACATCATAGGGGACCCATAGAATCTCCATCATTCCAGACGCTTGAAAAACCTCCCTCCTATCCTAGGAGGAGTTCCTAGTCTTGCCAACTCACCGTATCAACCATCTCACACCCCTATGAGTGCTACTATTTTGGGATCTGCTTTACTTGGTTCCACTTTACTTGGGTCTAATTCCCAAGGCCAACCATCCACTAGCTCTCCTTCACAAGGAGGCAGGGGGGAAACTTCTTCTCAAGGGAGAAGTACAACCCCACCAAACCCCCCTCAAGGGTCAGGTACACAACATGCTCACACCATGGGTGGAACTAATCCTCCACTGCCACCCCCCATGCCATATTTGGCGTCCCTCAATATTCATGATTTGAGTAAACTCATGAATGATCCTATATTGCATGATCCCACATGGCCCAATATTCCTACCAAACTACCTTCAGACATTCCCAAATTTGAAGGAAAACCAGGAGAATATCCCGCCAACCATGTCATGACCTTCCACTTATGGTGCTCTTCAAACAACATCATGAACAACTCTGACCACCTAAGGTTATTTCAGTGCACACTCACTGGTCCATCAACCAAATGTTTTGTGGATGAAAAGTCAGCAACTCATGCAACTTTTGAATCCTTGGCCAAAGAAGTCTTGGCCTTCTTCCAACTACCAGTTCATCACGATACTGGTCTAGAACTTCTCTCTGAGTGTAAACAAACCTCAACTACACATATTGTATACCACATTCATGAATGGTGTCGGTGACGTAGTTTATGCAAAGCTTAAACCACCAAAGAACAATGTCTCGATTGGTTTCTCAAATCACTCGTCTTTATCCTTTCCAAATATGTGGCATCGACCTTCCCCCAACTGAAGAGGAATCCATCAGCAAGGTTCAACAGTACGATCTCATTTATGCTCAGTCGAGTTACTTATACATAGTAATACCTGACACCCTGAGACCCGTACCATTCAGTCAGGACAAACCTAGGATGTCTCATGCGGCGGATAGATTGATTGGTACCACAACACACCACAATCCATACATCCAAACACCACCTATGTACAGTACAACCTAATATTCGTCGATGTATGGAGGACCCCATCATTACCCTCCCCCCCCTTATCAACAGCCATACCCGGTTTCCCTTCCTCCACCCATGAGTGGACACTTGTCGACACCCATGATGCGCTTGGCCTCTCAACCAATTTCATGTACCCCCTCTACCTCATCTTATAACATGAGAACTAGTGAAAGTGCTACGCCTTCCTATGCACCCTATGGATCATTGCCACAAAATAATCCATATTTTCCATTTCCTGGTCCTCCATAGTCGATTGCTCCTCCAAAAGGACAACCACACGCTGAAGTTAAATTTGTTCATCCCTCTCTCATTCAGCAATTTCAAAATTTTGAACAATTGAATATGGAAAATCTAACCAATCAGTTGAATAATGCCAATAAGAAAGGAAAAAAACAAAACAATAATAACCCAGGACCAGGGGAAAACAACCCCCAACAAAACCACCCTGCTGGGGGAAACCAAAACCAAGGTAACCAGAACCCCCAAGGGGACAATAACAACAAACGCCAAGGGAGGAATAACAATAAAAACCTCCAGACAAACTTCCCTTGTGATTTTTGCGGTGAGCATGGCCATTACACTCACCATTGCCCCCAAATTTCCGACTTCAAATGGATGAACGCGCCATGTCCTTCAATGTCACCTGCCCCTCGAAAGGCCCCAAAATAGTATTTGCAACAACCACCCCCGGTTGTGTTGCAAAACCCTATTCCACAACAAGGTATGATGAATACCCAACAGGAGATGCATCCTATCCCACCACCAATGGGACAGTATCAAAACCTTGGAAACCCAGTGGATCGCAATATCCTCCTCTCTAGAGAAGAAGAAATTCTCTTGCAAATGTGCAATCGTCAATACACCACTCCCCTGAATCTACTCCCACCACTTCGGAAGTAGCTCCAGCTACAGTCAGATAACCCTTAATGATTCCACACCCTAACACTGAACCCGCCATTCATACCCCCCACATCCCGTTACGACGAAATGTCAATAACCCTCAGGCTAGGGCGGAACATAATTACAGTCTAGTCGATGACTTGGAATAGCACCTTGCAATCATGTCGGTATTAGAGGTCCTCAAAACTTGTCCAACTCAACAGAAATTCTTGTTTTCCGCCTTTGGGGGGCAGTCAACCCAGTTGATACTAGAATCATCACATTTGATCTATATTGTGGGGAACCTCATCTCATCGCTTTGGTAGCTTTCCAGATACCAGTTAAGATTCAAAACATCACAGTTCATCGATGTATCATTGATGAAGGTGCATCCACATGCATCATGTCCAAAATTATATGGCAAAAACTTGGCTCCCCTAAGATAATACCATCTACCATCACTTTAAGATATTATGATGTTCGACCATCTTCCCCTGAAGGGATCTTTAAAAATGTCCCCGTCGAACTCGGGGGTAATTCCATCCTTATCGACATTGAGGTTGTCAATGCCCCCCTCGATTATAACATCTTGTTTGGACGTAACTACATGTACGTTATGAAATCAGTGGCCTCTTCTGTGTTTCGAACAATGATGTTCCCCCGCAATGGGAAAATCATCACCATCGACCAAGTTTCACATTACGAGCCTAATCACTCCTCCAACATCGATAAAATCCTACCTCTTGTCCGCACTAGTTCCGATGCATATCCACTCATGGATATGGGCCTTGGAATTTTCAAAGACCCATCTTTGCTAGGGGCATACCATGTAGCACCATCTCTCATACACCCCTCAACACAAGTGTTTGTCATATCTTCTAATGGAACTCAAACTGGAGATACCATTCCTCCCACTGAGGCTTCTCCACTCCCCGACGTCTCACCAGTTGAAGAAAATCTACCTCAGGAATCCCCTGAGAACCCTACGACACCACTTATCCCCAATTTCACCCTCCCCTAGGGTCAAATATCAGTTTGGGAGACAATTCCCCAAGCCATCACTCATATTCCCTTCTTCAACCCCCCACCGAGAGTACAATATTTTCAAGTAGCCGCAACGCTTACCCTTCCCAACATGGTGCTCGCCATTCTAGTATAGTATCTACACCCACCCGTGATGGTTCCTCAACCATCCCTCCCTCCCCAATCAGAGGGAATCCTAATGCAGATTCTAGTACTAACTCTGGCCCCACCACCATCCCCCCCATCAACTAGCACCACTACTACGGCTGGGGGTAGACGAAAGAAGAAAGAGCCCAACTCTCCCCTTCCTCCCTGAGTTCAACCTCCTTGCACACTATGTGAAAGAGAGGGACACCCCACTAATAGATGTCCTTCTCTTTCTGATTTATGCAATTTGATCCAACTCCCTCGAGAAACCACAATGCTCGTCGCTTCACCAAGGACACCTAGTACCACCACAACTTCCCCTACTACAAGAAATAAAGGTTTTGTGAACCAAATTTGTGTGTGCCATCTGTTCCAAGTATGGCCACTACACTCATCATTGCCCCGCTCTACCTCAGTTTCGACAGACGCTAATGGCGATACGCCATAGATTTCAGCAAGACCCCTCTCCACCCACGTCGTCGGGTACCCATGTCACCGACATCCATTATGTCTCAACCTTAGTCAACAAATGGATGAGGTGCCCTTGCTCTCTTTGTAACTCACTTGATTATTTCACGTACCAGTGTCCTTCGATCATTGAATATAGGTGTCATCAAGTAAACCTTATTCAACATCTTTCGAACACCTCACCTCCTGTGATGCAAGTGACTCCCCCTATCCCTTCTTCAAATACTATTGACATCACCTCCCCTGAACCTGATTCACTTCCCACCCCTCCATGGTTCATAGATAGACTGTCTGAGGATATTCCCCCAAATCCTCCCAATTCTCTGGTTCATTTCCCCTAGGAAATATTACCCCCTACCACATTTTACCCCCCATGGTGTATGTACATCTGGTTTATGTCAAGCGAATCATTGCACCATGGTTGCGATATCCCCTCTACGTCTTCGCCATTGGAGGACAATATTACTATGACAGTCACCCATGTCACCTCCACGGATCCTCTGTATTCTCGCATTTATCACTGCGACAAAGATATCCTAGAGGAACTCACTACCCCCGATTTCCCATGGAATACGCTCCATCATCGAGCATGTTTCCTCTCACAAGAGGTCTTTCACCTGCCTAATCGGTAGCCCCAAGCTCCTATAATATTCCAAATCATCTCACAACACTCTCGCCAGATCACTAATTGTTTCAGTGAAAATGAGGTGGCATTGTGGGCCCACCACCCATATATAGGATCCTTCTTCTCACATCACATCCAGGTATGCATGCTCATGTTCAAAATTATCAAATACTTGTTATATGTTCTTTATCTTCAGATATTTTTCACATCGGGTATTCAGTTTTCATGTGTGCAAGTACTTGGTCATCACAACTCAGTGCAACCCCTTCAGGTATATGATCGACACTGGCATGTAATCATTCCCTCTGAATATCGATTGCATCTCCTAGTCACACCCTCTGACATTTTCCTTTAGGGTCCCTACATCCAGCTCTGCAGTACTATCACCTACGTTGCATTTAGGTACTGTCACCTGGTAGCAGTCTCCCCCACATGAGTTGTCCCATTCTTAGTCCCCCTTGGCACTTTGACACTTATGTTGCTTTCACCCCCTAGGGATGGGAGTCTCTATAGTCTTATGCATTTCTAAGAATCAGCCACATACTCCTTCTCATCATTTATCTAGCTTTCCCAGCGGACTCCCGGGTCACCTCATCACGGTTCTATTTCGATTGCACCTCCACAATATCATTAATCTTCCATTTCATCCACAATCAGTTTTCCCATCTACAAATTTCCTCCCATTCATTTACCTCATACATAAACCTACCCATGGGGCCCCCACCCTCCACCAGTTCTCCACACAATGTGCACCCTCACGGGCCAAGCCATCTTGCACTGGGGCACCCGTTTCTGTATATGTACACTCATCCCAAATTATTCTTTATTTATTTGGTAATTCTAAAAAGCCTTTGTTTCCAGCGTTTACTTATCTTTTTTCCGTAACCCTTGAAGACCTTTTTTTTCCAGCAAAGCAACCCATGTCTCCCTTGGTTGGGGCATTCACTACCCTCTACTCATATTGACATCGTCCATAAAACCCAAGTATCCCACATTCCATGTACCCCTGATCTCTGAGTTTGTCCACTTTGTCACACCTCTAGCACAATTTAACTCCATATCTAGTCGTTTCCCTGACACTAGATACAGTTTCACGGCTGCTTCCAATCACCCTTCAAACATACTCCAAACCAAGGGCAGTCTTGAGTCTCACCGCATCTTGACTTCGTTCATGTTCCTTATCAGTTCCTGATCTTATCTAGTGGATTTCATGAATCCCTTTTGCTTCTTGGAGTTGCATCTCCCTTTATGTCAACATCAGCACAGTTTCCATAAGGGCGACAATATCTTGACTCACATTACCTTTACAATGAGGAGTCTCGGACGACACAAAGAGAACCATCATTTCTCTTTGTTGTCGTTGACCCCCATAACATTCGACTTCAACACAATCTCATGTTACGATGGGTCTTACTATGTGACTATTTCATTTGTTTTGTACTAGCCGAAGACCTCTGAATTTGTTAGGCCATCAGTGCCTATGAGTCCTCGACACTTCTTCCAGGTATCCTTGCCACTTTTCAGAGCATGTTCACAATCAAAATTATCATTTGTCATTATCAAATTGCCTCGGAGTGCACTGCAGTTTTCTATATCAGCATACAACTTCAGTTATTGTCTTACATTTTTGAGTTACATGACACGAGCATGGGGCATGCCTACCTCGTTTGTATACATATTTTATTCCTCTACCTAGAGAAAGGTTTGGGTCCCACATTTTCCCCTCTCCCTCTGATGGATCTCTCGTGTAGTTCCTATCATCACTCTTCCTTACAATGGTACTCTCAATAGAAGAAAAATTGATGTATTTCGGCTATACGTATGCTCCTAACCTCACACCTCAAGGGGCATCTGTTATCACTGAAATTTCGTCTGAAACATTGCATGTAAATGGTTACAGGAATACAACATCTCCAAACACCTATTAGTTCACCTACAGCACCAAAAATTCATTTCCAAGGGGCAAAAACTATACAACTGGTCAAAAAATTGACATGCATTGAAACACTAAAGGAAGCACATGCACAGTGCACGATCCAAAGAAGATCGTAGAGCGCACAGTGCGCGATCCAAAGAAGATCGTAGAGCGCATAGTGCACCATATGCACGACTGTGTACGAGAAAAGACACGCACTCCTATGAATGGTGCATTTATGGTTCTTGTTGGCCTCTCACCCACTTATGGACCAACTCCCAACTTGATTTGACCCTCAAATCCGAGCTGAATCCAAATGGGGGGTTGTTCAAAGACCTAAGGGTGCCCTAAAAGCCCGCTTGTCCACACTAAGAACCAGTTGGATATTTCCTCAAATACATGCTATAAATGGAGTCCATGGGTGCACTAAGAATTTAAGAATCTCATAGTATTGTTATGTTTCCTTTATCCTCCCTCAAGAAACCTCTTTTCTTCTTGGAGCATTCTAGCAACATCTCAATAAGCTATTCACCTCACCTCTTGAGGGAATAGGCTTGGATTTCTTCACCATTTGCTTTCTAGTTTATCATTGTAAGAAGAGCTCTCAAATAGGGGACTCAAGAGCCATCCCAAGGAGGAATAGGGGATCCATAAGTCCTCCTTTCTCTATGGTGTTTGCCAACTAATATAGTTATCCATTAGTGGCATAATCATTGATCATTTGGTTGATTGATTTTGGTTCAAAGTTTCTTATGCATTTTATTTTTATTTCCTTAGTTATTTCCTTAGTTGTTTTTAGCTTGGTTGTTTGTTTATTTCATGTGCTTGGATTGTTTAATTCATACACTAACCTATGTCTTGTCTAGCAGGCCCAACTAGACTTGTAAGTGCCCTTGTTTTGCTCACCCAAGTGACAAAACTGACACAACAATGGTATTCAATGCTTGCCACTTTATCTTTGGCTACCTCTTCCATATGGGCTGCAAAAATATGACATCCATTCCTAATACTCTTTTCAATTGTATAGCTGAAATATCTCTAAAAGCTACAACTCTTGGAATGTCTTGAACCTTTCCTTGTTGCTCGTTCTCATCAAGACATGTGATTGTCTTGTTGTAACAGTCTAGGACAACATGATGTTTTTCCAACCAATCCATGCCAATTATATAATCATATGAACCAAATGGTATGATGTTTATATATACCTTTGTATTGAATTCATTCATGTCTATAGAACAATCTTTAACAAGATCATTGATCCTTCTCTTAGCTCCTATGGCTAATTGAACTAACTAAGATTTCTTATGCTTACTCCTTTGCAAGTAAAATCTTCCAACAATGTTAGCATTTATGTAACTATGGCTAGCTCTAGAATCAATTAAAATTTTTATGGGTTGGTTGTTAATCTTACCTTCCACTTGAATCATGGGGGATTTATATTCATCTTTCTTGTTGTCCAAGGCTGCATAAATCCTTGGCATGTTTCCTACCATGTCTTCCATTGTTTCAGCCTCCTGAATGTTGTGGACAGTCTTCATTCTTTCTCCTTTGTGAGGAAACTCCCTATATAAGTAATTTCTCTCACATCCCCAACATTGTGCAAGTTGTTACCTTAGTCTTTTCCCAAATGAATATGCAGTCTTGTTCTCATTTTGGGTTGATTGACCTTGTTGATTTTCTTGGGTGTTGTTCTTGAAAAAGGTTGGTTTAAAACCCTTCTTCCTTTGATCCTTTTTCCCTTTCATCTTGTCATTCCAAACTTTTTGGAAAACTAGCCTTCCTCTATTGTTGGTTTAATGGAATGGAATTCTACAACAAACTCTAAATAATAACCTTCTATTACATCTTTCTACCAAACATTATCCACTTGGGTCAATTTTTGGTCATATCGTTGAATCTTTACCAAGTTCTCGATGGTCCACTCAACTCTACATGGTGAGTTCCAAAGGCAATGCTTCTCCACGAGATATTATATACATTTATGGAAATTCACTAGAAATTTAGCCCAAAATATCTCATGCATACATTCAAAAAAATATATGTCTTTAAATATTGCAACATCTTCCCCTATATAAGCACTTTCTTGACAAACAAATTCATGAATCTTTCCTTTAATCTAATCTTGAATCTCGACCTACTTAGACCTCCATTGCATCTCTATTACTTTACATTGTTTAAAGTCCCAATAATGGAACCATGTTGTTGGATATATGATAGACATGGGGTCCTCATAAGGCATCTAACATAGGCTTGAAGTAGCCTAGTACTCTAGCATATTCAACCTTTCATGAGGAAGGGGGTCTCACCCAAGGCATGTATGATAGTTCTCATGTAATTAAGGTGCAATGTGTTAACRATTTAGTGGGGGTTGTATTCMTTTAATTATCCTTTAATTTCATTCCATTAAACCAACAACACTCACAACATTTAGATCAATTACTAGCATATATAGATAATATCTGTATAACAGATAATATATGTATAACATGAACACAAAATCTAAGAACAATTCTCCATTATGTTAGCTATATGAAGGATATTACATAACTCTGATGTAGAAATAAAGACAAAGTGCTTGGTTCTCAACTCCTGATTTTTCACTTAACAACTTTGAAAACTCTCTCCTCATTACATTACATGCTTCTTATATATAGGTGATTGGAGTATTTATAAAAAATTACAAAATATACTAGGGACTTTACTAGCTATAATCCACTCATACCAAAGAGTAAAAAAAAAAAAATCATCTTTATAGACATGCATAGAATATCGGAAGAGATAGGCACAAATGATGTATAATATGACTCCTCAACCTCCACATACTGAGGATTCAATAGAACCATGTACTTAGRCTTCTATGATCTCTWGGCTTCTACAGATTCATCTTTTGTTGAACTATACATTATGTTAGCACTTAGTCAAAACTAGGCCACAACACACATATCTTAGCATGATGTACACAAACTCCAATACACTTTGAGAATTTCAACATGCCATACACAACTTCAACCAACACATCCACTCCTTTTGCACGCCCATGTCTACTATGTGTGATTACAACAATAATGCAACTCTCCAACACACCCATGCCAACAACAATGTGTCGCATATGAGGAAGACAAAAAATCATGTCCAATTACAAAACTTAATCGCCTTCATAAATAAAGAAACTACTTCTATAACTAAAATGTAACTCTGTGTGTGTGTGTGTGTGTGTTAATTTCTAATGAACCAAAGTGATTCATATATGGAATATCCAAAATAAATAGGACGACAATGAGAAATTGATATAGGATCAATATAATGCATTGAATGTATATGATGATTGATAATTATAATAACATGTATTGTTGTGTATAATAATACATCGAGTAGTCACATACTTAATAGGCATACCTCTTAGACATGCATCCTTTGATTATTTATTATTATTATTATTATAGATGTACTTGAGTTTGTTACATTGCCTCCCCCTTTAAAGATGTTTTGTTCTCAAAGCATAATCTAGAAAAGGTTACATCTTCATTATTGCATGTGGTGCTTTCACTTGATGCTCCGATCCTAATGGTGTTATGGTTGAAGAAACTAAATGCTACAATGTTCGAAGTATTAAATAGAATTGTCACATTGTGAAAGGGTCAATCCATCCTAAAAAATTTTTGTAAAATTGTATGGTTTGATTTTTTATTAGGACTTCTTCAACTATGATTATTGTTATTCCTTTTGAAATTAGTTGAATTGACATTCCAACGTTTCAAAATGTGCACTAATTTTTTTTTATTTTTACGATGAATTTTGTGATTTGGGTGATGATAGGGATTTATATTTGAATTCCATATAATATACTAGGATCATTAGTGGTGACAAATGGGCCTTCAATTAAAATTGGTTTGGTAAATTT
>JASDQU010306843.1:51305-62912 GCA_032191745.1 Picea mariana | reverse complement strand
AAAGAATTAAAAATGGTTTCATAACTACATATTTGGAAAAATAAGAAAATAAAATAATAAAAAGAGTCTTATTTCATAAGTCAATGGATTCATTTCATGTGACGTGGTTTATATAGAATTGATGGGTAAAGTGTCTCCATTCAATGTGTTTTGGGAGTTGTGAAAGGGGGTTAATTCAATATGAACATATGTATGGTTTTTATTTTATATTTGTTATAAAATTATTTTATCAATAGAGTTGTACCTTATAAGAAATTGGCAGTCATATATAGTCATGTCAAAATTAATTTCAAACCTCGAATGAAGTGAAGGTTGCAATAACACTATCAATTTATTGACCAATCACAGGTCATAAAAATACTAATTTTGTTATACTGAAAAATATTTTTTTTATTTGTTAGGTTCAACATTAAAATTTATACACATTTTTTAAGTCAACATAAAACTAATATGAAATTCAATGCTAACTCATTTCTATATACTACCTCCGTGCCTCCAGAAGTATAATAAAGTGTAACATAATAAATTCTCTGCGTTAAAAGATAGAGTAGATTACCCTTTTTTAATGCAAGGAATATCGGAAATTGGATGGATATCCACTCGATCCGTCGCAATTCTTTTTCGACGATTATTTCTTCGAAAGTGAACATAAATAAATTTCATATCCATAATTAAAATAATCTCCTTAACCAATTCATATAGAGTCCCTTTTTAAAAATTCTATGAAACAAGAATTAAATTTAATGGAAACTTTATATAGAACCTTGTATTGAATTCAGATCCAACAATTAGAATTAAACGATGCCAAAGGGAAGTTGGAAGAATAAAATAATATTCTCTATGGAATGTACGATTATACATAAGTTTGAATACAAAATTACCCAATACTCATTCGATTGAAAACAACAAATACCAATGAAATATTCAAACTCATTGGTAAATAATCTTCAACGTAATCTTTGAAATCAGTAGATTAATAAAATAAATTTAAATACCACTACTTAGAATAGCATTGTTGTCAGATGATGAATTCCAACCAGAAGACTTACAAAAAGAATCCTTCCTTCGCCTACTAATACATATACTTCATCGGTACCTCTCAGCCAATGCTAGGGGTATTCTTCTTCCCCCTTATCCCCCCGAGCCGCAAAGGCACCACACACAAAAACCAAAAATAATAGCTTCCAAGATTTCCTCCCAAGGAAGAGCTTCCACTCTTTTCACAATCTTGGATTCCCAACTCTCACAAGTAAAACATAGTCCAACAAAATTTTGGCAGCATAACATTATGAATAAAAGTGAGATCCCTTTTCCCCTCTTATCCATTTGTTTTATAGAAATTTCCCCACTGACACATGTCCTCATGCATAAATAATTATTTTTTTTAATTATTTTAATAACGATTATTCACATACACACTTGTCACACTCTCCCCAATTTGCACAAGTAATTTCCTTTTTATTTTTAATTAAAAATCCATTTTCCCTCACATTCCCCAATGTGTTCCTATTTTTTCTCTTAGTTGTCCATTAGTCCCCCAAATTCTCATTTAAAGAGTGTCCCCTAACTAGATCTTAGTTTGAGTTGGATAATGAGTCTTTTTTTAGTTAGACTTAGTGGTAGTTTGACTCAATATGTTATTCTATGTGTACACCTATTCTCTCATGTTTTATTTCTTTCTATTTTAAAAAATCCCTTTTATTATTTTCATGCACACATGTGAAAATTTTCCCAACCTTTAAATTTTATTCCCTCTTTTCCTAGAGTTTGATTTTATCTCAAATCTTTTAACTTATTTCACATTTTTTTTTAGTCCTTTATTTAAATTTAGACTTAGACTTAGTCTAGATTTAGGCTTAGAATCTAGTTTTGTTTCTAATTTTATTATTTATTGATTAATTAATACCCTTTCCTATCAAGGTATAATCATTTTATTAATTCTCTAGGCCATCTAGATTTATTGACTCACATTTTAATTTCACGACGTGCCCTTCAAGATGCACCTTCGTGCTTCAAGGGTGCCACTCACCTTTGACTGGTTTTGGAAGTTTTTTCAACCCTTGGAGTCAACACTCCATTCGATCGACCTTGTGAGAGACTAAGGGCTTCTAAGGAATAAGGATTTCACCTTATTTCACACCCCTTAGAATTCTTCATGAGCAACTGTCTCAGACTTCCATCATGACATCATGGACCTATCAAACTAGGTAATCTTTAACCTATATTTCATGTCATGGTGGGATTTCTAGTAGGTTGTGACAGGGACGTTTCCACACCTCTCCCTCAAATGTTTGGTTTATGTGCATGACCCCTTTACTTCTTATTTGAGATGGATTAGCAAGCATTATCAAGCCTGCATCCACTGATAGAAACAGTGTCAATAACTCACATACATAAATCATAATGTAATCAATCATATATCACATGTGTGTAAAATGAGATACTCAAGAAAAATACAATCCACTCCCTGACTTAATTTGAAGTCCAAGGAAGTCCATTGATGCCATCAACATCCATAACCTGTCATGTGTCCAACACACTCAGGAGAACTCTTCAATAATATATGTCAATATATGTACATTTGAAAGTAACAATACATCACAATACATCATCATCATCATCATCATCATATATAACTCATAATCGAAACAAAATCATAATGTACCATAACCGGATCACTTGCACGTAAGTGTCCTCAAACAATAATTCAATAAAAGTGTGCTTAGTAGAATGGGATGTTACATATCTTCCTTCAGGTTGGAGCCAATAAACTAGGGGGTTGGATCCTCCTTCTAGTTGGAGCTGGAGAATCTAGGGAGTTGTAGCTTCCTTTAGGTTGGAGCTTGTAAGAAGGGGGTTGGTGCCTCCTTCCAGTTGGTGCTGGAGAATTTTGGAAGTTGGTGCTTCCTATGAATGTAATCTTCTGATATATAAGAAATCATTCCATGGGTTTCTCCCATTTGGGTTTCCATGTAAAATTATTTTGTATTGTGTATCTGCGGTTATATGTTATGCATTGTTCATGATATCTTGAATGCAATCATAAAGTGACAATTTTTTGTTAGTTTGATGATTACATGTTTTTTTAAAAGTGTTAAAAAGTGCTCGATATGGATTCATCCCCCCCTCTCGGTATTGGTGAATATTCCATCAATTGGTATCAAATCAGGTCCTTCGGAAATGATCCAACCACTAGAAGGTAGATCATGGATTACATAGATAATGGAATGCCATTGTTTTATGGTCATAATTAGGAGAGATGGAGCTCAAGAATGAAAGCATTTCTAGAAACACAGGGGTATGACATTTGGCACTCAGTTGTTATAAGATACACCACTTCAAAGAAGCCTATGAAAACTATAGCCAAGAAGGAATTAAAAAGGAACAACAAAATAGAAATGGATGTCATCCTAGATGGATTACCTGATTTGGTAAAAGTCAAAGTGGGACAATGTTCATTAGCCAAAGAGATTTGGGATAAGATACATAATCTCTATTCTAAGAGATATCTTTTTGTAATCATAGAGCCAGAACATGTTGATCAGAATAAAGAAGATTTTGAGACAGATCAAGAGGAAAGAAGCTCATCATGTCAAACAGATCTAGGAGAAGAAATTTGAAATGGTATGGCAGATCATGACAAAGAAGAATATGAATAAGGTGAAGTGGATCTTGAGGTGGAACTAATATGTTCTTTGAGTGAGCTAAAAAGGGAAAAGAAGAAAGAAAAAAATCCCCTCAAGGAGGAATTGATCAAGCTAAAGGAAGGTTCTCAAAATCCCAACAAAAACTTTGAAGAAGTCCAACAAATTATTTAAACTCCAAATTTCCATCTAGAATAAGCTAGAAGGATTGAAGAAACACTCAAAAACTATTTGGAAGAAAAGCAGTGTTTGAAAGTTGAAATAGTATCACTAAGAAAGGAAGTAGAGAAGAGAGAAGAAATTTTGACAATTCATCTTAAGGAAATATCCGAGGACTTAAACAAACTTGAAGCAAAATTCAATCAACAAGAAAGAAGACTTGAAGAATAAATCATCTCTTTGAAAATCCAACTTGAAGAAGCAAAGAGAACAGAATAAGTAATGAAGATCCAAATGATGAGAAAGAAGAAGACAATGAGAATCTTGAAGAAGAAGTCGTCTCATTAAGGGTTGAATTTGACAAGCTCAACAAGAATTTGAAGAGCTCTCAAGTACTAGAAGACATTCTAATTTGTCAAAGGCCACCATTCGATAAAACAGGTTTCTGATACATTGGTGAGGCCTCATGCGAAGAAGATGAAAATTCCAATCCCATCAAGAGCATTGAAAAGAGAGGAATCTCAACACTGCCAGTAAATAAATTTGAAGAGAGGTGTTGTAGGTTGTTGGAAAAGAAGAATGAAGAGAAGGCTAATAATTATGTAGACATTCTCAAAGGAAATAATCATGGTCAACAAGAGTCAAAGAGGGATGAATGCGGAATAGGTATATCTCCAAGAAGACCTTTTATCTCTGGGTATCAAATAAGCTTCATTAATTTTGAAGGAAACAACAGAAGACAAGATCACAATCAGCCAAGGCATGAATTCAGAAGGACTACATCATAAAGAGGATCATTTACTCCCATGTATCAAAGTTTATTTCCTACTTATTGTTTTACTTGTAATAATTTTGGACATAAATCTATAGATTACAGATCATATGGAAGAAATGTTCCAGCAATAGATGTTTATGTGGCCCCCTACAATATTGAATGTTAAAAATGCCACAATTATGGACATGTAGCTCGTGATTGTAGAAGCATGATGAAGTATTCCTTGAAATAAAACATTGATATCATATACAAGAAGGTGTGGAGAAGAAAGAAAAAACAAGAACATTTGAATGAATAACTCCCAGAGATCATACTCATAGGATTTGCAGATGTGCGAGATTGGTGCAGACCAGCAGCCCTCGGGCCGAGATCTGCTCACAGGATCGTTTCAAATCTTCCCTGAGCCGAAGTGGCTCTTTCAGATCCCTATCGGAACCTCAACATTCAATCCACGGGTCCTTCCTTGAAAACCCCACCTGCACAAACATGCATCGGGTGTGAGATTTCACCTCCATGTGGCCACCAACAATGACCTTCCACACGGCCTCCCAGATATGACCACGACCCTTTATCGAAAAAGGATTTTTCAGGTTTCGCGATTTCGTGAACCTAGATGTCGAGAGTTCTAGCCTTTCGATCTCCTGAATACCAAAATGACAAAATACCAAAATCCCGGTCTTTCTAACTGTGTCCTCCATGATCACAGTCCTTCTTTCAAAACTTCAGGGTTTCCAACGTCGAAATGCTCCGATACCTTGTCTTCAGGATTCCCGAAATGCCGAACCCCGGTATGTCGAAATTTGATCCTGTCTCCTGACCTGGCAATACTCCTCCCATGCTTTTGGGAATTCACATTTCGAAACTTCACGAATCTCGGTG
This sequence comes from Picea mariana, assembly GCA_032191745.1. Classification (NCBI taxonomy): domain Eukaryota; kingdom Viridiplantae; phylum Streptophyta; class Pinopsida; order Pinales; family Pinaceae; genus Picea; species Picea mariana. The sequence goes on along the minus strand of JASDQU010306843.1, from coordinate 57,455 downwards.
CAACAATTCCTTGTCCTCTCATACTTGCGGTATCCAAAATACAAAAGTAAGGAAATCTTGAAACTCTAGTCCTCCTTCTCCTGAGCAAGATCAACAGCTATGAGCCTCCCTAATCCAACGGCTCAGATCCTTTCGAGATCTTGTGGGTCAAGAGTTTCGAACTCTCACCCCTGCATCTTCCGGTAGCTGAAATACCGAAATGGCCTTTCGGGGATTTCCCCGAAACCTTATCTGTGTGCACTTTCCAGAACTTTGGGATTCGCAATTTCACGAATCCTTCACGACCAAACCTTGATCCTTCAACTTCCCGGTATCTGAAACCCCGATGGGTTCGGATCTCTGCCACGTGTCCTATGGAATGGACGGTCATGATCTTCGATGTTTCACGTATTGGGAGTTTGAAACTCTTGGTACCAAAATCTCTGCCTCCTCTACCTTCCGAACTCTGAATAGCCGAAATGCCGAAGTTCTGCTCCAAAGGCAAGTCGCGTTTCACGACTTCAGGGTTTTCACTGTGAAGTGCCCAAGTCTTTTGTCATCGGGATTCTTAAAATTCTGAACCCAAAAATGCCAAAATGATCTAGTGGATCCTCTTCCTTGAATGTGAGAGGTTTAAACCTTGTCCAGCTTCCCCCGGATCCGATGGCTATCGGTCTGTGCACCCAGATCTGACGATAGCTGTAGCTCCTTCCTGAGCTTGCGCCTTCTTCATTTTCCTTGGAATATTTTCCAATTATCAAAGGTCTCGGCCTTTGTTTCCTCTGCGAAATCTATATCTTTGGCTCCTATTTGCATTCTTAAAGATGTTGTCCCTCCTGAGCTTTGTTGATTCTGAAACCTCAAAGGTTTCTCAACCTCTGCAATCCTTATAGAGTCTCTGCACACAAAGGTGTTATCTGTCCTGTGCTTCGGGACTTTAGAATAAGTCCTCTCTCGCTCCCACTCCTACTGCCTGACGAGCCTTTAGACGGTTGTTTATCTGTCAACACTTTACTCAGGTGTTGGCTTGGTGCATTACTTGCACAGGTCTTTATCCTTTCCCTCTATGCACTCTTGCACTTTCTCAATGCCCTCCTGGCAGAGCTTCTACAAAATCCTCAGTGACTCTGTCTGTTCAATGAACTCGAAACAGAGTTCTCTCCCTAATGCATCCAGTGCATTCGCTCGATGCCCACCTGGCAGAGCTTTCACAGAATTCTCAAAAATTTTGTCTGTCCTGTGCCCTCCTCTGCACAGTCTCACCTCCAAGGTATTCAACAACCTTGAGGCTTCTCCCTGAGTCAGTGACTTCCTCTGGTGCACCTTCCTGGCACGTCCTTGCCTGAATCCATAGAATTTAGAAGTGCACTTGTTGCACTGGCTTGCAGAACCCGCAGTGTTCTGGAATGCACTCCTTGCATGAAGCCACAAAGAACCCAGACCTGGAATCAAAGAACTCCGAACAAATAGGGAAATCTATCTATCTCATGTAGATGGAAATTAACATACATCTACAACATATATGAGTACACACACATAATATTCATGAAATGCATAAACACATAAAGACTCAAATGCAGGAAAAAATGATATTTGTATTAATATGAATGCATGTTTACAATGTGAGCTTGGACTACAACAGAGTCTCAGCTCCTTCTCTCCTCCACTCTAACTCTCGCAGAGCTCTCTTATCTCTCGAATCTACTCGACTTACCCAACTACTTCTCCTCATCCTACATACAAAGGATCTTTTACATGAGGGGGTTGTTCGAGCTCTTCCCTCCATCCTCACCAACCCTATTCAATTACATTAAATTTACATTGAATGGGCTGTCTAGTCCAGATTGGAGCTAGATCCAGCCTTACAACCATTAAAGGCCTTCTTTAACTATAGCCTTCTCAAAGGCATGGATTTGGCTCTACCAGCCTTACAAACATTTAATACAAATTTCAAATTCAAAATTTGAAATGAGAGCGCTGCACCTCTCCTTCTTCATTGAATGTGCATTGTGATGGATGGATGGTGCATGGATGGCTTGGAGCGATGCTCCTGCATCATATTATGATGTTTACTGTTTACATATGTTGAATGGTATGCTTACAGTTGTTTTATTCTCTCTATTATGCCTTTGTTGTTATTCTGTGTTGAATGTATGATCTCATGTTGATTGTATGAAGTCTGAGAGTGAAGAATGAGTTTCAATTGTTTCTCTTCCTGAGAGAGTTCCTACAAGGAGTTCAGTGAAACGTCCGCAACGTGTGTGTTGACAAGGTTTCTGAGTTTTATCTCAGAAAGTCCAAGAAAGATACCATTTTTCTCATTCCAGCAGAAGTGCAGGTGAAGCACAGAAGTCGTGCAAGGTGTGCGCAAGCTAGTTGAAGCCTTAGAATTTATCAACTAAGGTTGAAGAGTGAAAGATTGTTGTTGCCGAGAGTGCACAGAGTTGAAGAATCAAATACACAGAAGTATTTGAAATATTGCCGCAAGGAGTGCGTGCAGGAGTCCTTTTTGAGACTTAAGTTCACAATAGAAAGCTTAGGAGGATCAGCGCCTTTGACGTATTCAAAGGAAGATGGGGAGTTGAGTCATCATGCAGAAGGTTAAGTTCTGGAAAAAGAACATTGACTCATTTCACAGAGATTCTTTTGGAATAAATCGAAATTCTTCGTGGAGAACTCGCGAAATCGCGAGTACCGTAGGATCCAAAAGAGTTGCAGGGTGGATAAGGGTTGGATGAACCCATTATGTTGGTTTCAAGGATCAACGTGAATCGTTGATTGTTGTCAACTGAGCTGTTGGATCATTTCGAAAAATAGGGGTTTGTAAGTCTGGAGTGCAAGCCAAATCCCTTGGTCACTTGAACTCCCGAATCGCGAAATGGATTATCATGTGTGAAGGCGAGGAGTGGAATTTTCGGCAATTCGAAAGTCCAGATTTCGGTATTCGGGAGATCAAAAGGACAGAACTCTTGACATCTGGGTTTGCAAAATCGCGAAACTCGAAAAATCCTTTTTTGGCAAAGGGTCGCGGTCATATCTGGGAGGCCGTGTGGAAGGTCATTGTTGGTGGCCACGTGGAGGTGAAAGCTCATGCCCAATGCATGTTTGTGCAGGTGGGGTTTTCAAGGAAGGACCTATGGATCGAATGTTGAGGTTCCGATAGGGATCTGAAAGAGTCTCTTTGGCTCAGGGAATATTTGAAACGATCCCGTGAGCGGATCTCGGCCCGACGGCTGCTGGTCTGCACCAGAGATCATGATGAATTTACAAGTAAACATGAAGATATCATAATTTAGAATGATGATCCTGCAGCTGAGCATGCTTATGTATTGTTCTAATAAATCTAGCTCGGAGACTCCTAGTAATATGAATATTGAAGAGGGGGATTCTAAGCAATAGTTATTACAAAACTATCTTTCAGGAAGACTAAATTTTTTATTTGTATATTTTGGGAAGGTAGACTCAGAATGGTTTGATGGAAAATGTACTTGATCTGAGAAGTCTTTAGTCACCAATTTAATCATTAATCCTTTATTGATAACAAATATTTTCTTAGTTAACATGATCTTTAAATTGACAGTGCATCTTGCATTGTTATGTAGATAGCATCACTTTAACTAGAATATTTACTTATGAAATTAACTTGCATAACCCATTCACATAAGTAAATTGAGAAAATTAAAGAGGAGACCAAAGAGAACAAAATTACACAAATACACCAAAACTTGATACCAGAATTGACCAGACACTCTGGCTATGTCTCTGGGTCTGCTTCTTGTGGAGTGGCCTTTTCATTAAATCAACAAAATTGGAAAAATTACATTAACATATCATACTTTTGGAAATGAATCTCAATTTTTCTACTTATATGTAGTTATGTTCTGCACCATTGCATCTACCTCAGAATTCTAATAAAAAATGACTACACACACGGCTATGTTCTGTTCTGGGCTTCCCTCGTTACCAACAAGCCTCTTGGGCATGAAAAAATTTCCTCCCCCCAATGGTAAAATCCCCCTTGGTTATATATCAAAGGGTCAATACTTCAAGTCTTCCTTCACCCACATTTAATGGGATTTGGTCTCATTTAATTTGGGAAATAAAACATACCAAATATCAACTTTAATACATATATGGTCCTACCAGGGATGATTTTAGGGGCTAAATTTCGCTCATGGGATAATTTTCCATGGTTTTTCTCATAAAAAGATTCACTATTCTAAAAATGATTCACCCAAATTCTAAAGGATAAACTTATTTGACCTTAAAGATCTCCAAATTTTTATACAAACTATATAAAATCCTTAGAAATTTGAATATTTTTACAAAAATATTGCCAAACATTTTATAGTTGGCATATGAAGGATTAGTAAGATTCGCTAAGGTTTCTACATTTTAAAATAAATTTCCATCCTTAAAATCATCCTTAGGTCCTACCAAACCAATTAATTAGTTAACCATAAAAATATATCTCAACAACCATATATGGTTTTTCCCCAATAATATATGGCCTATGCAACAAAAACCATAAATAATAATCATATGGTCTTTAAAAATACCACGTATAATATATGGCCAACTAATTTTTGGTGAACCATATATATATATATATGGTTAAAATCCATAACCATATGACATAATCCATCCATATGATATGATTCCCCACTTTTAATGGCTTTGACCATTTTTTAAATGGGTATGAAATATATGTTTTAGCAACCATATGATATATATTATCTATAACCATATATCATATAACAAATCGACATATTTTAAAATAACCAAATCCACTTTTAATGGATTTTGGATCCTCTTTTAATGGAAATTGGATCAACTTTTAATGGAACATGGTTTTTTTAATAAATATTTGTTAAATAATTTCAATTCATTTGTTAAATAAATAAACCATAACCAATGAAATATTCCATGACCACATGTGTTCCATGTGTCACTTTCTCAGTGGTCCACATGTTTTCCACGTGTCACATACATGTCAACACTGCCACATCATCATTGCCACATCATCATGCCATGTTAGCATGCCACATCAGCACTTCCATGTCAGTATGACACATCATCATTTCCACGTGTCTATGTCATTTTGACTCTTTCCATGTTGGACCAGAACTTTGACCGATCATAACTTTTTGATATGGAGGTTGTTTGAGCTCTCGTTCATGCTGTTAGAAATCTCTCACTGAGCTCTTCAAAACGGTGTCGGTATTGCGGCGATATGAGGACTTTAAAATTTTTGCCATCCTGGATCCTCCTGGATGAGTATTGGATGTCTCATAACAGATTGGTTAAGAAACAGTTTTCATAACACATCCCCATGCAGGTATGAAGAGATTTGTAGATTTTGGTTTGAAGACATAGAAAACTAGTGGATATGTTTGATTCTGGTTGAGAATATGTAGTGATTAGTTGCAGCAGATTCAAGGAATCTCTCAGTGAAGTGACAAATTAGTCATCATTATGTGCAATAGATTCATGGACAACCTTGTGACATATGAACATAGATGAATTCATGAGATATTTGGCATGTATAGAAGACAATACTTGACATGAACTAGAGAATATACATGACAATGGATGAAAGCATGAGCTCAAGAGGAATTTCAAAAATATTTCTTGTTATTGTCATCAAGAGGAATGCTTAGTAAAGCATATGATTCGGAAAATAAGCAAATTTTCAAGTGGAACCAGCTAGTCACAGGACGGAAAACCATGAGAGGTACAACAAGACAAGGGGACATATACTATTAGGAGGAGTTATACTATCAAGTGGATATTGTTGAATGATTATGTCAATGATGTCAACTCAATAAAAACAAGCAATGAAGATTTGAAGTCAAGTGATGAAGGAAACTTAACATGAATTTTTTTAATACACATCAGTGGATTACACTAGGAAGTACCAATGGACAAGAAGCCCCATAAGAGAGGAAAGGAAGCATATTCAAGCAACCCAACATTGATCTACACAATATCTTCCAAAGAAGATAGGGGGAGATAAATTTCCAAGGGGAGTTACCCTTTTCCATTGATGTCAAAGGGGGACAGAGAACAAAAGTAGGATAGAAAGATCATAAGCATGAAGAGAGAGGGAGCGGTGGTCACATGGGGAGTATGGGTGTTTCCATCAATGCCAAAGGGGGGTATTGTTGGAAA
>JASDQU010306843.1:11424-22921 GCA_032191745.1 Picea mariana | reverse complement strand
TCATTTTCTTGGACATCATGATTTGGCCTCATCGAATTTGGAGTGTAACTTTCCATAAAAGTTTTAAATTTTCTCCTTGATTAAATATTTTGAATTAATAGAATCCATGTATTATGTTTCAATTGTTAATGTTTATTCCTTTCCAAGTATGGATACTATGGATCCAAGTAAATCACCACTTATTGCTTATTATCGATTGATTGTATTATGATTATTATAATGAGTGATTAATTTTAAATCAAAGTTTGGAACTTCATTCTCTGTTAATGTTTTTTTGGTAAGTTAATGTCTATTCAATGGGATGTCCAAAATAGAGTCCCAGTGTAGGAGCATATATATTTCTCTATCTGAAATCCTTTCTAATCATGTTATATTTTTCTTGAAACAAAATATAAGATTTCTAAAGATAACATTAATTAAGCAGATATTGATAGAGGTTATGGTCAACACATTCTTCAAAAACCAAAGGAAGATAAGTGCACCATAAAATCTATGATCTGGGAGGCATTCCTCAGGGTTTGAACTCACATCAATTGTTGTTGTTGGAGTGTGACCTACCTCCTTGGTTGGTCTTGCTCCACTACTACCATTGCATATATGTTTTTTTGTTACCACATTATTTTGTCCATGGCATGGATGTATAAACAAATGAGAGGAGATGGATCCGATGCTTATTCTCCAAATATTGACAATGGATTCATGTCACATCATCCTTTTTGTTATAATCTATAATTGAATAGTTTGAATCATCACTTAATTCAATTCATTTTGTTTCCATAATTTTCACTTAAAATGTGGGCTCCATTTCATAGAAATAAGGAAAGTAAAGAGAAGAATACTCTGCAATAAATTGCATTCGTGAAAGTGAATAATCAAACCCTCACAACTTTAGCTAAAACATTTTGGAAATTTCTATAGACAAAAGAGAAAAAGTGTTTTCTAACACAATGCCCTAGATAGCATTAATTAGAGTGTTATACTTGGAGTCTATTTGGTTCAATCACTAAACAAAAATGTTCTTATAAATCTCTTTGCTCTCAATTACACAAGCTAATAATTGCTTGATATGCCAATATGAGACTACAGTTTTGGTGTAATTTTATTCCTTATTCTTGGTGAAGCTAGTGTATGGAATAATTTTCTTAATTTTCCCTAATTTTTGCATTTTCCTTAATGTTTGAATTTCTACCCTTCTTTATCCTAACTCTATCTTCCTTGGCCTTGTCTTCTCTTCTCACCATTTGTAAATTCCTTTCTCTTCTCACCATTTGTGAATTCCTAATATGGTATGATTGCAATGATAACTAATGAATCCCTTATCTTCTACTTACATATTCTACCTCTCTTTTTAACTTCCAAATATGACACTTATTTTTTGTTTTCCATGTAGATACATAGAGTACTAGAAACATGAGAGGTAATTCATAATATCCACCAACATTCTAAGTGAATGCCTCTCACTAAATCTTTGAAATACTCTTTCAATATTCATAACCTCATTGCATCGAACTCCTCTCCAAGCAATTTCCAATTATTTTCCATGTTGAATGATGGTTATCATGAAATAAGTCATGATATGATAATAGAACCACCTCTACCTATTGTTCAATCCTTTCATCTCATGCCTAGCGATCATAAGAAGTTCTCTTATGAATTAATAGAAGAGAAAAAATTTACAATAGTATAAGAACCACTCAAAAGGTTTGATTTGGAATGTGAAATGTCATGAATAAATTACTTTTAAAATGTGATTATGAAATCTTTAAATTAATACCAATATGTGTTTACTTTTGAAGTTGAAGGAACACTAATTTAAAGTATCCTTTAGAGGATGGCATGCACTGGAGTGATACATGCTACACTATACAATAAGTCATGCAGTGAAGTGAAACTTACATTGTCTAGCATTGGAATTTGTCAAAATTATTGCACATCATGCATAGTTGTGAAGTGAAACATACAATGTGTAACATTTAAATTTTTCAAAAATATTTAAGTCATGCATTTAAGTTTGACACACATTTCTTAGAAGTAAATTGGTCAAATATAATCTATCATTTAATGTTTGTTAGCAATAATATACATGAAACCATATACAAACCAATTTATGACTTGGTAAAAGATATGTTGGATTAGCATAGATGGGGGTGGGGAGTGATGTTGGGCATCGCCCCTCCCCACCCATGACTCCTAGACAACACGTGTAGTTGTCTAGGAGCCATGGGTGGGGAGGGGCGATGCCCAGAATCACTCTCCACCCCCATATCTACAATTTTGGGGTGAGGGGGCGTTGTTGTTTGGAATTTGTGGATGGGGAGGGGTGATTCCCAACATCACCCCCATGTTAGGGACCTAACCTCCCTAACCCCTCAAGTAGGTATAATAATATGCTTTCTATGTAATAAAGGAAAACATTAGTAAATAAGGCTTATATAATAATGTGAACAATTCAAATGTAAGAAGACTTAATGGAAGCTTTCGCTTCTAGAAAGATCTTCTTCTAAAATGTTCTTTAGAAGATAGAATTAGTATAAATAGAAGTATAATAAATGGGAAAGTATTATCTTGAGAAGTATTGTAATAGAGCTCTGCTCTATTGGAGGTTTCCCCTTCGAAGAGGTAAGTGAACTTGTATTTCTATCAATTAAGATATCATTTTTGGTGTTATGGTTCTCTATCTTTTGTTGTTTCAATGGTATTTGTTGAATATTTTTGTTTCTACTTATTATAATGCATATAGTATCTAACAAGTGGTATTCAATCATTTTCCTATGTAGAAATTGTGAGAATTTGTTTTCCAGGGTAGAGACATGTACTATTGGCATATTTAAAGCACATAGATCTGTCGTTCAGCAAGTAAAATTACGGCTAGGGAAGACTACATGCAGGAAATACATATGGTTTCATGGGGTTACTCGAAACAAATGTTTCACCTTGTTGGAAACCTCTATAACCCATGTTGGTACCCCTTCAAGTAGTACTACATCCGATAGGATTTGTATATGACCATCAATCCCACGTACTGCCAGGTATATCGAGAATCCTCTAGGTCTCCTAAAACTAACTCTAGATCAATTGATCGACCACTTGACTACTATAGTGACACTGAGAAAAAAACTCGGAAAGATACTCTCTAGTACCTGGGAAATCAGGTAGTACAGCCAAGGGTATGGTCGAGCCTCTTTAGTCAGTTCCCTGAGATATTGGTCTGAGTACTACTATTTTACCCCACATGTATATCAGAGAGCTATAACACACAGAAAACCCTTGTCCATAGGAATCCTGAAAACCCTAACCCTTGGGAAAGGATAAAAAGAGATATATTGTCGTGCAACCCTGCCTTTTGCATTCTAGTTGTGAAATTCATACACAATTTTTCCTGTTAACAATTTGGGCAATTCATCACTATATTATTCTTCAGGATAGAGTATAACTCTATAGGAGTAAAAAAAAAGTGTATTGGCCCCGTCGACACTTTTATTCGGGACATATCCCATTGGATTCCTCTCTTTTCCCTGATCTTCGTGGTACCATCATTTCTAATATTTTTTTTGTGGATCCGACACCCTTGTTTGGGACCTATCCCATTGGATTCCCCTTTTCTCCCTAATCGTTGTGGTACCTATCACTTGATAGCCTCTATTTTTGTGTTCCCGCTCACCCTTCCTAGCACCCTTATTTTCCACCTATCCCAATTGATTCCTTTATTTTCCCCTTCTTCCCTGATACCCCTCTCATGTAACCTTTTTTTATGTGAAAACCCACCTGCCCATTTTTTCCTCTACCCAAATGGAAAACACCCGCAACTAAGAAATCAATTCCTTGATTGACGACAACATATAGAACAAGAAGGACATAAAGACCCTCAATTCCAACATTAGAAATCTCAATTCCTCCTTTTATACACTCCAAGACCAATGTGCCACCCACAAAGACATTAAAGACATCAAAGACACACTCGACCAATTGATGAGTCACTCCTTGAACCCTACCTATTATAAACAACCTTCCTATCATGAAGATATTGAATATTCCCATTTCTAGGGCCCTTATTCCAATCCCCTTCATAGTGACCTGCACCCTCCCAGAATTGAGGTGGACAAATTTGATGGCTTGGATCCCATGGGTTGTTGGAAGATTGGTTGTTGTCATTGATGTCAACCCTAGTCATTGGTTGTAGTCATTGATGTCAACCCTAGCCATTGGCTTTTGGACCCCACAATTGATAGAAGTAGATAGACATGAAAGAAATTACACATGCAGATCCAACACCCATGGATGGATAGTATAATTCATGTCGCTTCCGGTGGTATGTGGCACGTCATGTGGATCCTCACAATTGAGGAGAAGTGAATTTTTGAAGATGACAATGTGAATTGAAGAAGAAACTACATGTCATCCCTAATGTTAAAAGGAAGTGACATAAAGGGTATAAATACATATTATTATACATTCATTTTAAATACACACAATTTTTTTAATGAACAAGGAGATATAAGTCGAATTTCAGAGGAAATATGAAGTAAATAAGGCTGAATTTCAAGGGAGGATGAAGTCTTTAGGTGATGTATTCTAAGGTATGTTATTTACAGGTCATCTTACCATTTTTGATATAACTTTGTTTCTAGAATGATTCAGATGGTAAAATTTGGAGGCTATTGAGAATACATATCTAGGTACATGTGGTAAAAATTTCAGCTCTTTATTCACTATAATTTGGGAGATACACTCTGTGGAAGATAGGGTTTTTTACTAGTCCTGAAGCTAGTCATAAACAGGTGCTCCGGGTAAAACAGTCATAATGTGTTAATAGAGAATCCAAATTAAGTGAGACCAATTTCATTGGAAATAGTACTGGCTGTAGTTTCTTGTATACGAATTTCAGAATCTTATGTTAAATATTGAACTTGGGGAATTCTATACAAGTTCTCTCTCCTCAATAAACCAGAATTGAATAAGGTCTACCATTTTCTCTATAACTCCTTTTCTGGGAGGATTCAAGGAGTGAAACTTGGAGGAATTTAAGAGAATACATTGACTAATATTATATAAAGGATTATAGTATTCCAAGAAGTGAATAATTGCAGAAGTTGAAGAAGTCTCAGGAAGCATTATCAGGTTCTATGTGATGGTTGGTTGATGGTGATAATTTAATGTAAAGTTTTATTATCTCTCTTATATTCTTGGGTGAAAGGAAGGGGAAAGGATGGAGAGGCCAACCCTCTCTTGATATTGGAGGATTGTATCTTCCTTTTGGAGGTTTATCCCTCCCTTTATATTTGGAAGCTATAGCTTCCCTTGGAAGTCATTACTTCCCTTGAACAATAACTATTGATTATTTCTCATATAGTGTGCATGGTGTATTGTGGTGTATTGGTGTAACTCTTCTATTATTGTTCATTGATCATTGGATATATTTGAATATATAATCTGGCTGAATTATAAGTTGAAAAATATTTTAAATTGTACTTGATACGGATTCACCCCCCTCTCAGTATTAACAATTGGTTTCAGAGTGGGTTACCTTTAGTACAGTTTAACCATTGGAAGGAAGATCCCAAGCATAAATGGAAGACAACATTCCAAATGGGATTCCACCATTTGATGAAAAAAAATTCGAATACTATAGTAATAGAATGGAAACTTACTTGAAAGATCTTAGGGCAGATGTTTGGTTCCCAGTTTCTTCAGGATACAATGCTTTGAAGAAACCAAAGACTGTAGCTCAGAAGGAAGCAAGAAGGAACAACAAATTGGCAATAGATACCATCCTAGATGGATTGACAGATTCAATGAAATCCAAGGTGGGATCATGTGCATCAACAAAAGATCTTTGGGGCAAGCTACAAGACCTTTATGCAAGGGAAGAAGCAGAAGAAGTTGAAGCAAATTACAACATCTCAGATTTCAAAGAAGCAAATAGAGGTGAGTTATTTTTCTTTAATTGTGGAGTAGGACATGTTGAATTTGAATGTACTTATCCAAGGATTGAAAGAGATGATATTGACGAAGAAAAGTACAATGAAGAAGAAGAAAATCATGAAGCAGAAATGATTCAACAAGAAGATGAGAATCTTAAAAAATTGAAGCATGTTGAGATTGAAAATAGCAAGCTCAAAAAAATGCAAAGAAAAATAAGAAGTGAATTGGGTAGTTGTGAAAAGACAATTGAAATATTGAAGAAACAATTAGAAGACTTTGAGAAACTAAGAGAAGAAACCATTTCCTTGAAAACTCTACTCAAAGAAGAAAGAATAATAGGAGAAGTAAGGAATGTCCAAATGATGAAGAAAGAAGAATATTGTGAGAAACTTGAACAAGAAGTTGTCTCATTGAGGAAGAGCTTAAGAAAATTGTTGGACACACTGACTACGCTGAGAGGGGGGGGTGAACAGTGTAGGGCTATTTTTGCCAAAACTTCCCCTTCACAAAACTCCTTAGTTAACAATCATTATTTTATTCATTGCTTAATGTTGTCATTTATAAACATTTAAGTGTGAGCATGCATCAGTAACATATATCAACAACATATATCATCAATAAGTCATCACCATAAGGAACAAAAATAACACAAGATGTATGTACAATTTTCTTTTTATTACAGACTATAATCCTTGGGTTATTAGCAACAACTGAATAGAGTACAACTCTACAAGAGCATCAGCTCTATAATTCAATACTTAGCTTACACCCTCAGCACCAACTAAGATGAGGCAACAATCCTCAACAGATATCAATATGTCAACAGGTATGCGACTTGTCGATAGTGCAGCACGCATATATATGAGCCCTACTAGTAATACAAATCACGTATGTACACAACCAGTCTGTACTATAGTCTTCTTATCACTTCTGAGAAACTAGGGTTATCTTTTCATCACACACTCAGATCTTTTGCAAACTTCAATTATCACATTCTCTTCCAATCTGGCCCATAACCAATCAAAACACATCCAATCTCTCCAAAAACTTACTCATGCCTCTCAACCATACAATATGAATGTGATGTAGTACGAAAAACGTGACCGTACCCTCATCGCGCTCTCCCGCTCACAGGATCATTCAAATCCCTTTTTTGCTTCTGAGCCGAAGCAGCTCTTAGATTCCTCTAGTGGAATCTCTGATGAAAACCTGACCCGGTCCATAGGTCCTTTCTCTTCCTCCTTCCCGGCCCCTGCACTTAGCCGTGGTTATCCCCGACTCACTATCAGGGTTTCGCGGTTTCGTCATTTCCGCTGTCGAGAGTCACTATACTCTCCAACTCCCGACCTCCGATTCTCCGATGAGCTCCTTTTTCTTCACACGCTGGCCCTCCAGGCTTAGCTCCCACCATATGACCACTACCTCCACAACCGTGGCCTTACCTCATATCGCGACTTCGTAACTCGCTATGTCAAATACTTGGGTTTCCAACTCCCGATACGCGATGTTCCAAAATGATAAGATGCACGTGAGTTGACTTTTCAACAGTTCCTATCTCACCAAGATTTCGGACCTCGTAACCTCGCAACCTCAGGGTTGAACCGTTGAACTTTCACCCTCCTATTCCGCGAATTCCTGAGATGCGAGAATTCAACGGAGTGTTGACTCCTATCTCCAAGCAACTTGTGTCCACCCGTCAGCCGTGTGGTCCCACCTTATGCTCTGCCACGCGTCCACATGAACCTCAGCTCCTCGGCACTTCACGACTCGCGAATTCTAATGCCAATATTTTGGGACTTCTCGCGGCGAGATCTTGAGGGCTTCATGCCACCTATATTCCACTCGTCGACTCTGCTATGGCCCACACTATCCTCCAGCTGTCGGGATATCGCTTTCTCACAACCTCACGATCCCCGTGGCCAAATTTTTGAACGTTTTCTTGCGAGGTCCCGATACACGATCCCACATGCAGATCCAACGGTCCTCCTACGATCTGGATCCAATGGTTATCCTCCTTCTCGCTACTCACGACCTCGCAACTTGGAGTACCCAATGTTTGGGCTCTCACCCTGCGAACTCCCGAGTTCATGAGATCCCTCGATCTCTGCCACTTGTCCTCCTCAGATGGATGGCTACAATCCTCTTGCTCCTTCACCACCTCGCGTCCTCGCGCCTCGCAACTTTGAACACCCAATACTTGGCTTTAACCTTGCGAACTCCTGAGTTCGTGAGATCTCTTTATCTCTGCCACCTGCCCTCCTCAGATGGACAACTACAATCCTCTCGCTACTTCGCCACTTTGCGTCCTCACACCTCGTAACTTTGAACACCCAATACTTGGGTTTTAACCTTGTGAACTCCCGAGTTCGCGAGATCTCTCGATCTCTACCACCTTTCCTCCTTAGATGGATGGCTACAATCCTCTTGCTCCTTCGCCACCTCATGTCCTCGCGTCTCGTGACCTTGAACACCCAATACTTGGGCTTTAACCCTGCGAACTCCCGAGTTCGCGAGATCTCTCGATCTCTGCCACCTGTCCTCCTCAGATGGATGGCTACAAATCTCTCGCCACTCGTGAAGTCGAATGACTTCCTCTTCCAACCTCCGATGCTCGAGTCCCCGATGTGGGTAATCTCGTGCCACGTGTCCACTCCCAACGAATGGTCCAGATTAAACCTCGCTAATTCTGGGTTTTTGATGTCGAAGGACTCTCCTCACGTCCTTGATACTCCTGATATTCTGAGTGCAGATACGTTTTGGGATTCTCACTCTCCTGGTTTGCGAAGTTAAAACACGCGCCGCTCCCAACCGATCTGACGACTGTCGGATATTACGCTCTAGATCTGATGGCTCAGATCCATCCTTCCTTCTATGTGCTTCTCCGGCTACTCCCTGGATGCAAAAACCAACGGTCCAGATCCTATCGGCTGATCCACTAGCCGATGTTGTTCCTCCCTAAGCTTCCTACGTGCTTTCCTCCTACTCTTGGAAGAATTTCAATCTTCCAAAAGGCTTCAGCCTTTTCCGCTCCTTTCCGCGAGCTCCCAAATCTTGAGCTTCTCTACTGCGCATAAAAGCGTTGTTCCTCCTGAGCTTTGGAAACTTGAACTCTCCAAAGAATTTTCCGGTCTCTGCACTCCTTGCAGCCCGACTCTGTTCGTGAAAACACTCGTCCTCCTGAGCTTATCCTCTGCTCAAGCAACTTCTTGTTTAACCTTCTAGGTATTCAGTAACCCAGCGAATATCCTTCAGTGGATTCTTCCTCAAGTAATAGAACTCAAAGAGTTCTCTTCTCCTACTGTGCCTATCTGCACACTTCCTCGACGCCCTCCTGGCGGAGTATTTTCTCGCAGAACATTCAGTAGTTATGGGTTCCTTCTGTGCACCCTTTGCACTTGCTCAATGCCCTCCTGGCAGAGCTCTCAGAATCCTCAGCGATTCTGCTTTTCCTTCAAACTCTCAGCATAGTTCTTTCTCTAGCGCCTCGTGCTTACGCTCTATGCCCACCTGGCAGAGCTCCATAGAACTTACAGGAAAGTTCTGTCTGCAACTGTGTTTCAGCTACACAGCCTTGCCTCTAAGGTATTCAGCAACCTTGAGGTCTTGCTCTTGATTTTTTGACTTCAGTTCTTGTGCCTCAGCACGTCTTTGTCTGACTCTGCAGAGTTCAGAAGTGCATCCTCTATGCACGGCTCTCAGAACCTGCAGCATTCTGTCACACCCTCCTGGTGTGAAGCCTCAAAGACCTTCAACCTGAAATCAAACGAACTCTTGTAGAATGCATCAACATAACATACATTCACAACACACATAGAGAACACACACAGACATCCATTCAACACAGAAAATGTAGGAAAAACTGCTTTGTTATATTAAATGGCAAATGCCTGTATTTTAAAAAGGTGTTCTCGAGCTCTCCTCGGCTCTTCTCTATTCTACTATCACTTCCTCAAAATGAGATCTGAAAATATCTTTTACCTGAGGGGATCATCGAGTGCTTCCCTCCAAGTTCACCTACTCTAATAAATTACATTCAATGGTTGTCTAGTCCAGTGCCTGGATCTAGATCTCAGTCGATCTAGCATTAAAACTGATCCTATCTACTGCCTGCACAAAGGCACGGCTTCCATGGCTCACCAACATAAGCATTTAATTACATTGAATTTCAAATTTCAAATGAGGTTGCGCCTCTCTTAAATGCATGATTTGAATTCGCAGACGTGGCTGGCTGGCTGGCTGACATGGAGCGATGCTCCTGCATCAGAATGCTACTCATCATATATAAGCAACCAGTATATTATATCAATCATATGAGTACTGAATCATAAGAGTGTTTCTCACTCCATCAACCAACACAAACCACATCACAACAACCATACCAAGAATTCCTAAAGCATTCACTACACAAAAAGCAAGAGTATCCATCAAGACAACAATGTAACCATACCAGAGTTTCTATGGCATATCTAAGCCTATAGAATGTAGATATGGAACCTGCTTCAGTATTCAAGAGCATGTCATTATCTCACACACAAGTCTTCATGACTTCATCCACAGTACATGCCATTTCTTCATTCAGCTAGCATATGTACGTGCCCTGGCTCACTACAGCCGCATATACCTAATAAACTAGGGTTTCTGAACTTCTGAGACTTTTTCCGTCATGATCTCGGACTTACTAAAACTTTGATGCATCCATGAGATCCTCCAGATCTCCTCTCTCTCAGAATATATCTTCAATACATGCTTGAGAGATATTTGTTCACAAGAGACCCTTTCCTCTTATTTATACTTTCCAAGTAGCTTCCTTAGAAGCATCTTCTAGGTCACTTAACCTATTTCCTCATTTTAGGGTTAACCACTTTCCATAATTAGAAAGTTCTACATTACTTTATCATTTAAATAATATTCTTTTATTTTGTCACTTCACTTTATTATTTAAATAATCCTCCTTGACTTTGTCACTTTTCTTTACCATTTAAATAATAATTTCTTCTTTGCAAGATCTTTGACTTATTTGACCTTTTGGGGCTTCAAGCCTACATATGAGGGTCCCCCAACTTCGTAAGGCCATAACTCTCAAACCATGAGGAGTTATGTGACATTCCACATACCACTAGAAATGGCATGACAAGCACTATCCACCTAGGATAGTTTCACTGACAAATTCACTGATATTCATCTCATTATTCCACAAATAAGCATGGGTTCTCTTAATCATACTTCAAGGATGACTCAACCACAAAGCGTCTCCCCATGAGGGCTTTCACCATAAGGGGACCAGTTTGGAGTTCATCCATTTGTACACCTTATCAACCATGATAAGACAATAATGATTCATCTTTACAACAATCCAATAATGCATCATATACCGATGAAACCACATCGATACATCTTCATCTATGCATCATGTATCAATTACAACTCATTGATCCATATTCATCTATGCATCATATCAATGACATCATATGATCAATCCATTCACATCAAGGACAATACATAATTCATCAATATACTACAATAAGACATTGTTCATTTGACATCAATCAACATCAAACCTTTGACCTTTGACATC
>JASDQU010306842.1:68062-80010 GCA_032191745.1 Picea mariana | reverse complement strand
AAACCCTTCCCCTCTCAACAACAGACCCAATTGGTCATTCATGACCAACCTACCCCCTGCAATACATCCTATGTCTTAATGTGTACAGGAGATTCAAAGCAAAATGACATCACACTTACCACTCGAGCCAAAGATTATTCTTCCTCCAAAGAAAAGGTTGATGTGATACCTCCTTCATTGGTCCAACCATCTCCCATGACTCAACCTATCAACGGTCCTCTTCATCTCGAACGACCAAGCCTCGACACAGTTCTTTGCCCTCCTCCAAAGGGCATCATTCAGAAATTGGATTTCAATCCTCATGCTCGTGCTGCCTAGAACTACAGTATTGTTGAAGATCTAGCCCAAGCACCATCTGTGAGGTCAGCCCTCGAAGTCCTTCAAAGTTGTCCTATACAACCTAAGGAATTGTTGAAAGCTATTAGTGGAATCGACCCTACGCATACGAATTTAACAATTTTTGACTTGGAAGATCACATTCCAAGGTTACCCCCTCAACTTGCATTCCAAATACAAGTTATTGTCTCCGAAAAAAACATTTGTAGAACAGTTATCGACGAGGGTGCCTCAACGTGTGTCATGTCTATTACCTGCTAGAAAGCCATCGACTCTCCTCCTTTGACTGAATCCCACAACATGCTCAAAGTATTTAATGGCTCTAGTTTTAAACCTTACAATGTCCTCCCTTCATTGCCAATTACGTTAGAAGGCAAAATGGTCCAAGTTGAAGTGGAGGTCTTTGACGCTCCTCTCGATTACAACCTTCTACTTGGCCGTAGCTGGATTGATTCCATGTGCCCAGTTGTGTCGACTCTTTTCTGTGTCATGCGTTTCCAACATCAAGGAAAGGTAATTAGCATCGACAAATTAGCCTTCTTTAAATCGGATGCACGTACTAGAAACATACCATTCATTGCCAAAACCCCCACCAGATACGAGAATGTTTGTGTGGGTCTTCTTAAAGACTCCTCGTTAATGGGTACCTTCCCCATCCCACCACCTGATGTTCCACATATGTCTGTCTCCTCGATCAACATGATCTCCACCTCTATTCACAGAACCCCTGCATCTCACGACCCAAGGATAGTACCCAACCCTGACGATCATCTTCGTTATGACGATGAAATGCCTTTGAGTTCGGTCGAATCCGCCTATCAAGCCGTTCAATTGGAAACCCCTTCTACCCCCTCTCTTGGTGATTTATCTCCAGATCCTTTCCACATCATTTTTCCCATGGACAAGATGATTATGTCTGTTATGGAAGACACCCCCTGGGACGATGGACATCATTGTTCCATCCTCTTCCTAGAACAACAAACCATCGAGAGATACCAACGGATCTCGACCCCGTTGACCGTTGTCGTCATTTCTACCATTTCTGAATCTACACACAATGTGTTTTCCGAAGGGAACTTAAGCAATATCTCACCCACCATCCCCCTTGACATATCCATAAAACCTGGAATTGTCGAAAATGTGCATATCGAAGCTTCATGTTCCCTTGACGAAATTGTCACCTACAAGCCGCTTTTCAAATAATTTCGTGATGTCTTCACCTGGAGCTATGAAGAAATGTTGGGTATTGACCCCGACATTGTGATACATGAGATTAAAACATACCCAGATGCTAAACCCGTCCGACAACACCTTCGTCCGGTCCACCCACGTAAAGTGACCGCTATCAAGCTTGAAGTCGAGAAACTTCTCAAAGCCGGATTTATTTACCCAGTGGCCCTCACTGACTGGGTTTCCAATCTTGTCCTGATCGACAAGAAAGAAGGAAAATTCCACGTATACGTTGATTATAGGGATATTAAAAAAGCATGTCCTAAAGACAACTTTCCTACCCCCTTCGTCGACCAAATTGTCAACAATTGTGACGACAGTGAAATATTCTCTCTAATGGATGGTTTCTATGGATATAATCAAATCAATATCGTTCCTACAGACCAACACAAAACCACTTTTATTTTTCCTTGGGGAACTTTTGCCTATCGAAAACTTCCTTTCGATTTAAAAAATGTTGGCGCAACTTTTTAGCGCGCTATGTCTTACGCCTTCCATGATATCAAGCACATCATGCAGCCATATCTAGATGACTTACCCACTCATTCCATGCGCCATGTAGATCATCCAATACACATCCGAGCCATTTTCCTTCGATGTCGGTTTTACCATATACGCTTGGATCCTCACAAATGCATCTTCTACGTAGAATCCGGTCAACTTCTAGGCTTTATTGTTTCATGTCAAGGGATCTGGGTAGATCCTTTGAAGGTCAACTTGATTCTCAATCTCCCTCCTCCTTCCTCACTTCACCAGTTACAAAATTTGCAAGGGAAGGCAAACTTTCTTCGTCATTTCATCCCGAACTATGCCAAGCTAACTCTTGGATTTACACGACTTCTCAAGAAAGGGTCTGAGTTCATATGGGATACCCCTACCAAGAAAGCTTTCAAAGCTTTGAAACTGTCTCTGACACGTACCCCACTTATCTTCCCACTTGATTACAGTCACGATTGTTTCCTCTACCTTTCAGCCTCAGACTACACCATCGCTATGGGTCTTGTCCAGGAGGATGATTCTCATGACAAAAATGTCATCTATTACTTGAGTCGAAGTCTTATGCCTACCGAAACCAAGTATTTACATGTTGAAAAACTGGCCTTGGCAACCGTCCAAGCCATTCAACGTTTTCGACACTATATCCTCTCTCGCAAGACTACAGTAATTTCTAACTGCAACCCTATGCAACAAATTCTCACACATCAAATGCTAGGGGGAAAATACTCCAAATGGATCGTGATACTCTAGGAGTTTGACTTAGAATTCGAACGCGCTAAGTCCAAGAGATCCTTAGTGTTTGCCGAGTTGATATGCAACTTTCCCTACTCCGAGACAGAAAATGTAGCAGCTGATTCATTACCTAATGAATACCTTTTCCTGATTAGTTTCGATGATCTTTGGTATGGAGATATCATCATATATCTCCAAACCCATACTTTCCATCCCAATTTGTCTAGTACTGATCGATGTCAAATATGCTACCAAGACCGTCAATATATTATCTTCAGTGATACTCGTTATCATCGTGGGATTGACTCCATTTTTCGACGCTACCTCATGTTTGACGAAGCTGAGAAAGCCCTAAATGACTACCATTCTAGAGCCTATGGTGGTCATATGTCTGGGTATGCTATGGCCTAGAAGATCTTGTGAGCAGGGTATTTTTGGCCTTCCTTATTTAATGATTGTATAATTGTCATCCAAAAATGCCACGCTTGCCAGACCTACAACCATAAAATATGGTCACATCCTGCTCCTCTTCACCCTGTGGTCTCCGTTAGTCCTTTTGTGAAATGGGGTATCGATTTCATGACATGTCACCCTCACTCGGTTGGGGGGCATGGATACATTATTGTAGCCATAGATTATTTTACGAAATGGGCTGAGGTGATGCCGACAATTGACAACACCGGAAATACCGTAGCATTATTCATATTCAATCACATCACAGTTCATTTTGGTGTTCCTCAGGCTATCATCACTGAAAATGGTAACCACTTTAGAAACTTCATGATGTCCGGACTCACTTAAAAGTTGGGTCTTCGCCATGAAAAATCAACACCCTATTACCCACAAGCCAACGTCCAAGTCGAAGCAATTAAAAAAGTCCTCATTACCATGCTTCGATGAATGATAGGGATTCACAAAACGAGTTGGCACATGATGTTGTTTTCAGCATTGTGGGTTTACCGGACATCCGTTAAGTCTGCTACCGGGTTTACACCATTCCAGTTAGTCTATGGTCTAGAATCCATCCTGTCGATTGAATGTGAGATACCCTCCCTAAAACTATCCATCGAGCTCCTCCCAAACACTTATGCCAAAGAAGAACGTCTATTGTATCTCATGTGATTAGACGAAACTCATCGTGACGCCACCCTAGTCATAGAAGCCTAGAAGAAACGTGTCAAAGCCCAATACGACAAACATGTCAAGCCTTGCATTTTCTCCGAAGGTGATCTGGTTCTCCTTTACAAACAAGATCAGGATATGCTAGGAGCAGGAAAATTTGAAGCTATGTGGCGAGGTCCTTATATCGTTAGATGAGTTTTGGAGAAAGGATCTTATGAGTTAGTGGAATACGACGATATCCCTTTGAGTGAACCCAGAAATTGGTTGTACTTAAAGAAGTACTATGCCTAAGATCACTTGTGCATGAGTACATGTATTCTATTGTACCATAATTTTTGTGTGATTACTGTAGTATGTGTTTTTTTTGTTATTTGGTCTCTACCCTTGACCACTTATATTACATTGTGATTGGTTTCCAAATGTCAGAGTCTTCACTACCCCACATTGGCTTTGCTGATGGCCATAGATGATTTTAGGGGCGAAATTTTAGGGTTTAAATTTTTTAGAGGGTGAATTTTTATTGAGATAGTTTTTAAGAAAATTAAAAAATTTAGCCCAAATATTAAATTAAACAATATATATGGTAGATCATTAGTCCCATTAAAAAAATCGGAAAATATGGTGCAAATAATGGTCGCCCTCCAGATTTCATAACAAAATTTACAGTTCACCTCGATTTTTTAGAATCAGGTGTTTTTATTGAGTGAATCTCCCTCCATGTCCTTGAATCAAGGATTTAGGGAAAATAACTCGCCTGCATCTCCTCCAATCAATGGTTTATGGTACTGATTTCATCCATGGATTTTAATGGGAACTAT
This sequence comes from Picea mariana, assembly GCA_032191745.1. NCBI lineage: Eukaryota > Viridiplantae > Streptophyta > Pinopsida > Pinales > Pinaceae > Picea > Picea mariana. The sequence continues at coordinate 75,274 of JASDQU010306842.1, read as the reverse complement.
TTTCCCCATGTATATGTAAACGGTTTCTTTGGTTGGCCTTAGACTTGATATTCACTGGTTGGCATTGACCCCTTTTTTTTGTTGATCCAACAATGGAAGGGCAGGAGAGAGAGACGTGAAATAATGAGGAAAAAACAATATTTATGCCAAATCAAATCAATAGGGTAGAGGGTGATGAAGCCAATGGATGGCTTCGTATACAGAAAGTTGTAAACTGTCTGAAATGAGATTCAATATTGGTGAAGACACTGGGAATAGTCTCTTTGGGAATTGCTTCTATTCAATATCGGTGAAGACACTACGAATAGTCTCTCTGGACATTTCTCCTTATATAGGTGCTCATTATTTATCCGGTGAGTTAGACAGATTGGTATTTTTTTCCTCTAATTTTGATTACTATATACTTATTCCATTTGGGAAGACATAGGTTTTTCTCTTTGTCAAGTTGGCTTATCTGGATTATAGTTTTCTTTGAGATTTATTTTGATTACCAACTATGAAATGTATACATCCACCCCTTGCCAGAACCTGTATAGAGTGATAGTTTCAACAATATATTTATTGGAGATTGGTTTTGTATATTTATGTAACACCCTGTTTCCCCCAGTTTGTAAAAATATAACTGGACTGGCCAAGAACTATGGAAAACTCATAAATGTGAATATGTGTTGTAACTTGAGGAAAAGGGTCAATGAATGTGAATAACATTATGAATTTTATTGTAGGACTGCTGAGAGGGGATGTGCAGAAAAGAGACCACGATGGCGGTGGAAGGCACCTGGAAAGGTGGCGTTAACTTCCACTGAGAATTAATACCGTATTTGGACTCCACTGGCTCGGAGAACCAAAAGAGGCTCGCTGGCCTTGAATTAAATGACTCGCAGGATAGTAGGCAGACGACTTAATGAGGGATGGGGAGGTGAACCGCCTATCTGTAGAGCTGTCAGGATTGACTAGCGCGAGGGTAATCGTGCCACACGTAACCTCGCAAGAGGATAAGGCGTAAGGTAGAAGCGATTGGGGGGCAGACACGAGGGGAGAACTCTGGCAACACGTAGAGTGAGTGATAGTAGAGAGGAAGGATTGCGACCTTCGCTCCTGGTCAATGGAAAATGGAGAGATGCAGTCTCACAGCATCGTGGTCTCAGCTCGGGGGTGGCTAGTGGTAAATCTGCTGGGAGTCGCTAAGCCTATGGTTGGGTGGAAACGAGCAACCCTCTCAACAGTTGCACTCACTTCTAGTGTTATTCCTGATAAGTGTTTTACATATTGCATCTTGAAATTTGTATGCTGATATATATGCTCATGAACTGTGAAATTGTGAATGATTACAGTATAAGAATGTCTGTGTAGTGTTTTGATAAGAAATGGTAGATATATGCTTATAACAGAAAAATCCACGCATGGATTATGTTGATAAATGAATTTAATTATGCATAAATCAAACCAAGACAGACTTCCAGTCTGTTCTCGGGAATTTGTTTCCCATTATCGGTCTCCAGGATTGCCCTGGAATAGACCTCTTCACAGAGATTCCCTCCTTGGAAAGGTTTATCAAGAACCTGGAAAAAGGACTTGAATGTGCAAATCTTAACAACCCTGTACGTGGAGGAATGATCCTCTTAAAATCCCGAAGTAGCGGGGTAGGGATAAGTATCAATCGACGGATGAGATTCCGTCGGAAGACCCATGGTCATTCATAACCTTTAGATTGATGAAAGAAACAAGGGCATTACATACCTTGCCCATTTGTCCTCTATCTTCGTGAATAACGAGGAAATCGGGATCGTAGACCCTCAAGGTCCTTGAGAACATCTAGATCATTGATTTTTCCACATCCATGAAGTAGTGGAAGAGTGCGCGACGTGGGATAGATCTGAGCCATTAGATATTAGCTAGAAAAACCCGACAGCCGCTGGATCTGTTAATAGATGCATGAGGATTAATCCCTTGTGAACAGGAGGTTGAAATCCACGATGAGAGGTGTGGCCATCGAAACATCGGCATTCGTGAAATTGGGAATCCTGTGGACAAGAAGTCCATATACTTCGGAATTGTGAAGTCCGGAGTCCTGACAAAGTGAAAAGCTCCCGTTGTAGGGCCAGCTGTCCTTATATCGGCATATTAGGATTCGACGGATCACAAATCCTGAGGACAAGTACATGTCGACATTGGAAACCCCAAAATCGTGAGAAGCTATCAGTACTGTCCATCTTAGGAGGACAGGTGGCAGAGATCCAGAGATCTCGCGAATTCGGAGGTTTGCAAGGTAAGAGCCCAAAGGTTGGGTGCTCCAAGTCGCGAGTAGCGAAGTGCCGAGAGCCGAGCTGAGAGAACATGTGGAAGGACCACAAGGTGGGGCCCGCATGGTTGACAGGTGGACACGCGTTGCCTGGAGAAAGGAGTCAATGCTCTGCTGACTTCTCGCGTCTCGGAGATTCGCGGAGTAAGGGCACGGGAGCTCAACCCTTCGAATCGCGAAGGGGAGAGTAGCAAGAGGTGCTAGCGTTTATCCTAGCCAATGGTCACACGCGCAAGGCGCTTACAGAAAGGAGCTATACCCATTTCATGATCTCGGGTATTGCTATATTGGGAAGGAAGAGTCGGGAGTTTCGACTCGCGAACTCGCGAAATGGCAAGTTGCAACAAGCGGCTTTGGGAATAGGCCTTGGTCATAGCGCTATGGTCACTTAGGAAAGGTAGAACTCGCACCTAGTGATGTTCACATAGGGGGGCTACCGAAAAGGACCTGTGGACCAGGGCATAGCCCAGGGGGCTAATTTCTTATCGAAGCCTCTTCGACGGTTTAACATTCAGTGTTTGCAGAGTCGAAAGACTCGATGTTGTAGTAGCGCTGAGCCGCGAAGAGTGAATGGATGCCATACTTGTTTGACTTGTGGTCATGACCCACGATCACATGGAGATGGAAAAGGAAGGAACTAGCCTACGCTAGACCCCTGTAGGTATTTCAAGGATTCTGATCCTCGAGAATTTGGCAAAAATTTTGATTTCCGTAGTGGGTATGTGACAATTTCTTATGTCCATTGTTGCCTTTCTCTAGTTTTGTGTGTGGTACCCTAGCAGGTTTTATTTATTCACATGGGCCTCAACTATACAACAATTTGAATTCATGGTTATTCCTTCTTAATTCTGTGAGGGATGGAGATTCAAAATAGCTTACTGAAACTATAAACATGGTTTGGAGTTGCCATGCTTGCACATATGGAAATTCAATTACAACTACCCCATATGTATGTGCCATGTGTGAGACCCCCAAGTTTGAGTTCATTGGGTCACCTGAGGTTCAAGTGCTCCCTCATGTGGCAAGGTTAGTGTGGAACTGTGCTAGGTGTACATATGAAAATGGTGTTTTCTTTCACAGTTGTGAGATTTGTGGGACAACTTGTCATGTCATTGATTAGGGAAAGGATTCTACAATAATATTCCTTTCATCTGACCATGTATGAAGATTATCATTTTGGTGAAAACAAAATCACTAAAAATCACTATCCTTCGGTTTCTTAGTGTTATCCTTCGGTTTCTTAGTGTTTAGTAAGCTAGAAAATGCAGTATTAAATGACAACTTAAATATCTACCTTGTAGATAAGCTAATGTAGATTCTACTACACAAATGAAGCTATTTGGTTCCTCTTTGAAATAGAGGGTTTTTTGTAGCTGTGTGATTGACTTTCATGGGACTGAACTACACCAAAACTAAATGATAGGAGTCTACATAGCAATGGCTTGAAGGTGGCACAAATGTGTGCAGAAACAAAGACATGATGACTTTAAATACCAAAGTGGAAGAAGTAGAAAATGGACATGGTATTAATTGCATGACAGAATGATAATTTTATCTATGGAGAAAATATGAGTTTTAAGTGGGAGCTACTTTTACAAAGCCAGAACTATTTTCTTACCACCTTTGGGTTTCCATTTACATATGGAGATTTATATATGGAATTTATCTGATTAAGAAATTGAGTGTACGAAATGTCAATTTTTTTTTGTTGAATACTACTACTCCATTTGTTGTTATCTTGCACAAGCAGATGAAGGGCCTAATGTTAAAGTATTGGTGTTATGTGCCTTAACACCTGACATACTAAAACTATATCGATAAAAATGAACTATGTATAAATAGCACATCAAAGTGACACAACAAAAGCTTTGTGGGCCTATAACCCAAAGGTCGTAGGATCAAAACCTAGCTCTGATGCCAAATTTTAAAGTTCCTTTCCTATCTCAATTTGAGTCCATGAACCACTACTTCCAAGAATGCCCACCTATTTGTTAAATATTTTTTTGGTCTCCATAGTGTTTTGAAAATCCTAATTTCAGATAGGAACCCATGATTTACTTCCTCATTTTGGCAATCCTTCTTTCAAGAAATAGGGACTAATTTGAACTTAAGTATTGCTTATCATCCTGAGACAGATGGTTGAATATAAATATCAAATAGGGTATTAGAAGATATGTTATGAATGTATAGTGTCGAAAAACCTGAAACCTGGGAAGAGTATTTGCACCTAACTAAATTAGCTTACTGTTAAGGTTATCATTACATGGTTAAGTTTCCCTCTTTTGAGGCTATATATGGGAGGAATTGTAATACCCCAATTTTTTGGTCCGTTCATAGACAATGGCATCATAAAATAACATAGAATATTTGAAATTTCCTAATATGTTAACTACGTTAAGATTACATACCAGGATAAATCATTGGACTCAAATTGAAATGAGAAAGGAACTTTAAAATTGGAGCCACCATAATTGAGAGTTAATAAAACTTTGAGAAAAAGCTTCTAACATTGTGCAATATTTTACTAGATGCACCCGTGTAGGGCCTGGAGTATGCCATATCATGTTTTGGATACAAGTATTGCCCTGATATGGGGTTGATATGTATTTGGATCTGGATATGATGTATCTAGATCTGGATATATCCCAGGCATGTTGAAAATACATGTTGGATATGTTTGACATGTTTGCAGAACAATATCCCCAAAAAATACAAAATTGAAACCCTAAACTTTGCATTCAAAGCCTGTTTTTGGATCCTCTTATTCTTCATGTTTTGGTGAATGTTTGTCTATAATGTGTTGCCTAATACCTCTCTCTTTATTTATATATATTTATTTATTTGTCTACCTATATACATATTTTTACTATTTCAAATTTCTTGTTCAATTATTTTTCAAACTGGTGGTTTCTTGAACTGTACCGAATTTCAGAAACCTCCTTGTTTCAAGCAACTTATATTTTAACAAAACAGAAATGGATACAATTTAGAACCAACATGATGTTTCCTCACCTTAACTTCTTTTATGCATATCTGTGCAAAAACACCTGATCAACATATCATATCCAACATTCAGTTGTGTACGCAGTAATGAATGTGAACTTGTCTCTTCAATCAATGCCACTATGTCAGATAGAGAGCTTGTAGCGCATTTCTTCTATTCCAAAGTTTAATTCACCTTACAGAATCAAACATATTATCATCAAAGCATGTGCAACACATAAATAAGGGTGCTTTGTCATGAATTTATTGGTCTTTGAGATTTGGTACTAAGCAGTTTGTTGGTTGAAAGGAATAGCAATCTAATTATTTGTTCGCTGATTTTGTTATAGAGACTTCTTCATAATTCAATGTTTGGTTCTGTTCTTAATAAAAGATACCATAATGAATATCTAACCCTATGCTTTCCATGGGACCTTCTTAAGCATATCAACACCCAAAAACCATTATGCACCTTTTGTATTCTGTCTCTTTCCCATGAAAGCATCAAATCATTGAGTGCATCTTTGGTTGTGGATTGCACTCATTGATTCTCTGAAACAATATACCCTGCATAGGAAGATCTATTATGAAGATAAGTATATTCAAAATTTCCTTCATTCAATGAACCATTGTATTCCTCACTGTTAACCTCCTTTGTAAAATCATTGAGTGCATCCTTGGTTGTGGATTACACCCATTGATTCTCTGAAATAGTATACTCTCCAAAGGAAGATCTATCATAAAGATACGTATATTCAACATTTCCTTCATTCAATGAACCGTTGAATTCCTCACTGTTAACCTCTTTTGTAAAATATTCATGTTCTTGGAGAAATATCCTCTACTCTTCATAAAGTTGAACATATACCGAAAACCTTTCTTTTGTACATTTTTTGTAATAAGATTCCTATATGAAGATTTTTTTTATCAATGTGCGATAATAGGTGCAATACTTCTCTTATATCTTCTATGCATCTAGGGAATTTTTCATTGTTGTTTCTCTGACGAGGCCAAGAAAGTGGCCTTAAATACTACTGCTAATTTTATGATTGAAATCTGAATGCTATTGTTATTTAGAGTGTTGATATCATAGTTACGAGCCCAAACTTGACAATAACCGATGAGATTGGTTTTAGGGTTCCTGGAAGCATCAAGGTTTGTAGTGTAGACACCAAGGCTCAAGTATGGTTCTGGATTGTAAAAGCGTGTGCCATTGGAGGTTATACTAGTGAACGACAACATTCCATGTAGGCCTCAATTATCTATACATAGTGAGAAACAATTTATATTTCTAGTTGGAAAAGTGGAGAAAATATGTGCAAGCTTCATATTTTGTTAGTCGAGAAAATATGTTTTATGTATTTGCATTACAAAGACCTTACTACTTATTTGATAGGAAATAATTCTTGATTTCATTGCATTACAGGCTTCATGTCTCTTAAATACATGGTAACTAAATAAAAAATTTCAAATTCTATTAATTTTTTCTGTATTATCATTATGCAGAGTGGAGTAAGCATGCATGCATTAATTGTCTTTAGACAGTTCTCTATTTTGGTCTTTTCCAGGTTTAGATCTATACTTTCCTGTTTTGTTTTTTTCATACTTGGACCTTTCTATTTTCAGTTAGGAAGGGCACAAATCCTAGTGAAAGTGTGAGTTGGCTATTCTCGTAGGGTGCAGATCCCTAGAAGTCACACATCAGTTATCATGAAATTCACTCCAGTGGAATGCATTCTTACCTCATGCACAATGTTTTATTCAAGGCATACTTATCCATGCATGAGGTTGACCTAAGGCTCAATGTATTCCCTTAACTCTTATTCTACAAAAGAGACAAGGGAACCTCAATGATGGGTTTGAAGAGTTAGTGTGTTGAGCAACTGATGTAGTAATTTTTTGTTTTATAAGTTAATAGACAAATATGT
>JASDQU010306842.1:33865-48228 GCA_032191745.1 Picea mariana | reverse complement strand
ATTTCTCCAAGAACATGAATATTTTACAAAAGAGGTTAACAGTGAGGAATTCAACGGTTCATTGAATGAAGGAAATGTTGAATATACTTATCTTAATGATAGATCTTCCTTTGGAGAGTATACTATTTCAGAGAATCAATGGGTGTAATCCACAACCAAGGATGCACTCAATGATTTTAAAAAGGAGGTTAACAGTGAGGAATACAATGGTTCATTGAATGAAGGAAATGTTGAATATACTTATCTTCATAATAGATCTTCCTATGTAGGGTATATTGTTTCGGAGAATCAATGAGTGCAATCCACAACCAAAGATGCACTCAATGATTTGATACTTTCATGGGAAAGAGACAGAATACAAAAGGTGCATAATGGTTTCTGGGTGTTGATATGCTTAAGAACGTCCCATGGAAAGCATACGGTTAGATATTCATTGTGGGATCTTTTATAAAGAACAGAACCAAACATTGAATTCTGAACAAGTCTCTATAACAAAATCAACGAACAAATAATTAGATTGCTATTCCTTTCAACCAACAAACTGCTCAGTACCAAATCTCAAAGACCAATAAATTCATGACAAAGAACCCTTATTTATGTGTCACACATGCTTTGATGATAATATGTTTCATTCTCTAAGGTGAATTAAACTTTGGAATAGAAGAAATGAGCTACAAGCTCTCTATCTGACATAGTGGCATTGATTGAAGAGACAAGTTCACATTCATTACTGCGTACACAACTGAATGTTGGATATGATATGTTGATCAGGTGTTTTTGCACAGATATGCATAAAAGAAGTTAAGGTAAGGAAACATCATGTTGGTTCTAAATTTTATCCATTTCTGTTTTGTTAAAATATAAGTTGCTTGAAACAAGGAGGTTTCTGAAAATTGGTACAGTTCAAGAAACCACCAGTTTGAAAAATACGTGAACGGGAAATTCGAAATAGTAAAAATATGTAGATAGGTAAAAAACTAAATAAATATATATAAATAAGGAGAGAGGTATTATACAACACATTATAGACGAACATTCACCAAAACATGAAGAATAAGAGGATCCAAAAATAGGCTTTGAATGCAAAGTTTAGGGTTTCAATTTTGTATTTTTTGGGGATACTGTTCTGCAAACATGTCAAACATATCCAACATGTATTCTCAACATGCCTGGGATATATCCAGATCTAGATACATCATATCTAGATCTAGATACATATCAACCCCATATCAGGGCAATACTTGTATCCAAAACACGATATGGCATACTCCAGGCCCTACACAGGTGCATCTAGTAAAATATTGCACAATGTTAGAAGCTTTTTCTCTGAGTTTTATTAACTCTCAATTATGGTGGCTCTAATTTTAAAGTTCCTTTCCCATTTCAATTTGAGTCCAATGATTTATCTTGGTATGTAATCTTAACATAGTTAACATATTAGGAAATTTCAAATATTCTATGTTATTTTATGATGCCATTGTCTATGAACGGACCAAAAAATTGGGGTATTACAATTCCTCCCATACACAACCTCAAAAGAGGGAAACTTAAACGTGTAATGATAACCTTAACAGTAAGCTAATTCAGTTAGGTGCAAATACTCTTCCCAAGTTTCAGGTTTTTCGACACTATACATTCATAACATATCTTCTAATACCCTATTTAATATTTATATTCAGCCATCTGTCTTAGGATGATAAGCAGTACTTAAGTTCAAATTAGTCCCTATTTCTTGAAAGAAGGATTGCCAAAATGAGGAAGTAAATCATGGGTTCCTATCTGAAATTAGGATTTTCAAAACACTATGGAGACCAAAAAAATATTTAACAAATAGGTAGGCATTCTTGGAAGTAGTGGTTCAAGGACTCAAATTGAGATAGGAAAGGAACTTTAACATTTGGCATCAGAGGTAGGTTTTGATCCTACGACCTCTAGGTTATAGGCCCACAAAGCTTTTTTTGTGTCACTTTGATGTGCTATTTATACATAGTTCATTTTTATCGATATAGTTTTAGTATGTCAGGTGTTAAGGCACATAACACCAATACTTTAACATTAGGCCCTTCATCTGCTTCTGCAAGATAACAACAAATGGAGTAGTGGTATTCAACAAAAAAAAATTGACATTCTGTACACTCAATTTCTTAATCAGATAAATTCCATATATACATCTCCATATGTAAATGGAAACCCAAAGGTGGTAAGAAAATAGTTATGGCTTTGTAAAAGTAGCTCCCACTTAAAACTCATATTTTCTCCATAGATAAAATTCTCATTCGGTCATGCAATTAATACCATGTCCATTTTCTACTTCTTCCACTTTGGTATTTAAATTCATCATGTCTTTATTTCTGCACACATTTGTGCCACCTTCAAGCCATTTCTATGCAGACTCCTATCATTTAGTTTTGATGTAGTTCAGTCCCATGAAAGTCAATCACACAGCTAGAAAAAACCCTCTATTTCAAAGAGGAACCAAATAGATTCATTTGTGTAGTAGAATCTACATTAACTTATCTATAAGGTAGATATTTAAGTTGTCATTTAATACTACATTTTCTAGCTTACTAAACACTAAGAAACCGAAGGATAACACTAAGAAACCGAAGGATAGTGATTTTTAGTGATTTTGTTTTCACCGAAATGATAATCTTCATACATGGTCAGATGATAGGAATATTATTGTAGAATCCTTTCCCTAATCAATGACACGACAAGTTGTCCCGCAAATCTCACAACTGTGAAAGAAAACACCATTTTCATATGTACACCTGGCACAGTTCCACACTAACCTTGCCACATGAGGGAGCACTTGAACCTCAGGTGACCCAATGAACTCAAACTTGGGCATCTCACACATGGCACATACATATGGGGTAGTTGTAATTGAATTGCCATATGTGAAAGCATGGCAACTCCAAACCATGTTTATAGTTTGAGTAAGCTATTTTGAGTCTCCATCCCTCACAAAATTAAGAAGGAACAACCGTGAATTCAAATTGTTGTATAGTTGAGGCCCATGTGAATAAATAAAACCTGCTAGGGTACCACACACAAAACTAGAGAAAGGCAACAATGGACAAAAGAAATATACAAAACCAATCTCCAATAAATATATTGTTGAAACAATCACTCTATACAGGTTTTGGCAAGGGGCGGATGTATACATTTCATAGTTGGTAGTCAAAATAAAGCTCAAAGAAAACTGTAATCCAGATAAGCCAACTTGACAAAGGGAAAAACCTATGTCTTCCCAAATGGAATAAGTATATAGTAATCAAAATTAGAGGCAAAAAATACCAATCTGTCTAACTCATCGGATAAATAATGAGCACCTATATAAGAACAAATGTCTAGAGAGACTATTCGTAGTGTCTTCACCGATATTGAATAGAAGTAATTCCCAAAGAGACTATTCCCAGTGTCTTCACCGATATTGAATCTCATTTCAGACAGTTTACAACTTTCTGTATACGAAGCCATCCATTGGCTTCATCACCCTCTACCCTATTGATTTGATTTGGCATAAATATTGCTTTTTCCTCATTGTTTCACGTCTCTCTCTCCTGCCCTTCCATTGCTGGATAAACTAAAAAAAAAGGTCAACGCCAACCAGTGAATATCGAGTCTAAGGACAACCAACGAAACCATTTACATATACATGGGGAAAATAGTTCCCATTAAAAGCCATGGACGAAATCAGTGCCATAAACCATTAATTGGAGGAGATGCAGGCGAGTTATTTTCCCTAAATCCTTGATTCAAGGACATGGAGGGCGATTCACTCAATAAAAACACTGGATTCTAAATAATCGAGGCGAACTGTAAATTTTGTTATGAAATCCGGAGGGTGACCATTATTTGCACCAGATTTTTTGACTTTTTTAATGGGACTAATGATCTACCATATATATTGTTTAATTTAATATTTGGGCTAAATTTTTTAATTTTCTTAAAAACTATCTCAATAAAAATTCGCCCTCTAAAAAATTTAAACCCTAAAATTTCGCCCATTAGAGAAATTTCGCCCCTAAAATCATCTATGATTATGCAAGAAAATATGATTCTGACAATTAAAATAACCTTTTCAATACCGAACCTTTAAAACACTATACAGTGGATGAGTATGCTCTAGTTACTGAGGTGCAAATGAAGTCAACGATTTTACTATACCATGCCCTTATAAGTTAATAAAATTAAAAAATAGTTGATTCGAAAATTACCAAATTTTTAATACGTGGATGGATCATAAGATTAACAGAAGAAATGTTTGGATAACAGAATGCGGTAACATAGTGCAGGATCCACAAGGAATTGCCAGTACAACCCCAGTCCTAGATAATGATTCTATGAAGGGACTATCCATCTTTTCCCAGGGATTATGGGTGATGGGTAGAAAGGATTTACTCAATACCATTCACAGAAAGTCCACCAAGACAGGTTTATAAAGTCCACAAACGAAATTTCATTCAGTAAGGACAAACCTACACTACAGTAATAGAAATTTCCTTCCACATACTTTTAACCTCTAGAATTCGAGAAAGGTGTCGCGAAAACTTAATACCAAAACATTGCTATAGAAACAGTAAAAGAGAGTGGTACGAGTGATCCCTAAAGGAAATGCTCACGAAGCACCGGGAAAGCATCAAAATGAGACACCAAACCCTTCAAACCACCCTGAACAAAGGACGTGTCGATAATAGAAACTAACTATCTGGAAGGGAGGAAAATTATAGAACCCTTTTCCCCTGAGATTTAAGAGTAAGGGAGTAGTTAACCACAGTCAGAAACAATCACTAAGGCACGCGGATCAATCCATGGCGATTCCAAAGGAAGGAAAACTCACTTTGAAACCCACAACTAGAGATCTAGGAATAAAGTGAAAAATTACCAGTTGGTGAGACAGAGGTGCCACCTCCATCAAAGAAAATACTTGCAACGGTGTTCCCTTAACCAAGGAGTCGATATCGCAGAGCTAAGTTTCGGAGGACCTGTCATGGAAAAATAAACATTCAGCGAACTAGAAAACCCTTACCTCGAAGATTAAAGGCTATGGGTACAAAAGGTTAGGCGATGTGACAGAATTTGTGCACCCTTGATGGTTAACCTATTAGGTAATGGCCTCGACATTGTCATATGCCTTACCCCTATTTAATTCCCTCACCGGGATTAAATGCTCATCAGACCTACCTCTCCCTTGACATTCAATGTGCTACGGATTAACAAAGTGCCTTTGCGACTCATAGGAACCTCTAACCCTAAAGTACCATGAGCATAGTTAACACAACGATTAGTTGACGTTACAGTTGGATAGGTGGTGCCGAGTGGGATGGCCAAATGGGCAGAGGGTGATCGTAGATTCATACTCTGAGTTGCCTAGGAGGCCTTAACTAACCACTAACCATATCCTAATGCAACTTTCATTAAAGTGGTCTGTTTACATTGTATTAAAACATTACGAGGAGGAATATAATCTAACCCCACTCTTACCGAAGTCATTTTGGATCGTGCTTAGCTTCGATATGTGTATAGTCTAATGTAAGAGGCTTAGACTAGAAGCCTCAAAATCGTTGTAGGTTAAACCTTTGGTAATGGTTATAGAGTACATAGATAGTAAATTTATTATAATCATGGGACTTTAAGAAAACTATAAAAATGAAGTAGGCGTTTTCTTATATCGTCGTTTTTGAAGCTTTAAAGTTGGGTGTTAATCAAAGTCGATGATAGTGAGGACTCTAGAACCTCTTCAGAATCAAGCAATATAATAAATAGCCTACTACTCTTGAACATCGAAGCTATTCAAAGATGAGTGTATATAGTAAAAGGGAATATTCAATTTTTTTTATTTTCAGGTTTATTACATCAGGTATCAGAGAAAAGGTTACAACACTGGACCTGAAAAGGGCCACATTAGTTCTTTAACATATATTACGATCTATGCAAAACTAATAAACCTTTTTGTTATAGACAGAAAACCTTTTTGTTTGTGTGAGTTATGGCAGCTCCGGATGATGTAGAAATCAGGATGGAAGGAAATCTAGAGCAGAGACCTTTGGGAGATCCAAGAATGAACAGTGACGGAATCTCACCCACGGAAGTGTTCTAAACAATGAGGAACATTATCGTTGAACTGCAGGTTTTCAAATCCAATAATGATAAACTGAAGAAAGCACAACAGGATCAGCAAGAGATAAACAAAGTCTTGTTGTGCAGTATAGTGACCAAGAAAATCCCAAGGGACAATAACCATGATGAGGAAGCCAGAAAGAGAGTGTCCAAGAACTCTAGGCCGGAAATAGAAAAAGGAGACAATTCTTCTAAAGGAATACCTTCAGCTGAAGATGAATTTTAAAAAGGCAAGAAAAGAAAACAAGTAGACCACCTTGAAGGAGAATTTAAAAATATTAAACCAGCTACCTTTGACAGAGAATCAAAAATAGGAGAGGAAGCTGAAGCATGGTTGTTGAACATCAAAAAATACTTCCAGATATACAACTACTCCAGCAATATGAAGGTCAGAATGGCCATCTACAATCTGAAAGAGAAGGCCAACATTTGGTGGAAAGATCTGAAATTGGCCAAAGGCCTAAAGGAGAAACTGTTGGAATGGTATGACTTTAAGAAGTATTACTAAAAACATTACCTTTCTGAAAGCTATTACGAAAGGAAAATGAAAGAATTTTATGAGTTACGACTAGGACAGATGACGATGGAAGACCTTATAAATAAATTTCTGGAATTACTAAGGTTCGTACCATACATCTGGGAGGATAAGGTAAAAATCCACTGATTCTTAAGCTGTTTACCACATACCTATAGGGACATAATTAAGTTTGAGAACCCCAAATCCTTAAGCGAAGTTTTCAAGAAAGAACGAATGTGCTACAATCAATATAAACAATGAGTAGAGTTTCCCAAAACCTAGAAGGATAAGAAGCAAGATCGTAGGAACCAACAGAAGAAGGGATACCAGTCAAATCCATATCAAAATGCAGGAAAAAGATTTCCAATAAAGGATTTTCACTCCGACCATCTGAATATGCAAGGCAACATTAAATCGGTAAACCTGGGAATGAAGAAGTCTAGGGACAGCCCCTGCAAACCACTAAAGTGTTGGGAATGTGGAGAATCTCATCTAAGGAGGAACTGTCCTCGTTTAAGTACAACAAATAGAACTATTGTTCATAATTTACAGGAAGCCTCGACGGTGGGAGACATGGGCAAAAGCTTGCATCGGATTAATGCAGCCATAGATGGCCAGCAAGATGACCACCAATCCTTCGTGGTAGAAATCGAAGGTAAAATCAATAACACCTGAATTTCTATTTTAATTGATCCTAGATCTACGTTAAGTTATATCACTCCAGGAGTAGTAGAGTCAAATTAACTTAAGAGGAAAAAACATGCAAAATCATGGCTGGTACGGTTATCAACGAGAGCAAAAAGGAAAGTGATTGACTTTATTTCGGATTTTGAATTTAACTTAGATGGCCAAAACATAAAAACAAATCTAAATATTCTACCACTAGGATCATACGATATGATCATCGGAATGGATTGGTTGGAAAGAAACAAAGCAGTTCTAGATTGTTATACAAAGACACTTAACTATAAAGATGATTGTGACACTACTAGAACAACCCAAGGTATACCAAAACCAGTATCTATTAGACAAGTTACATCAATGCAGTTCAAGAAATTTATGATAAAGGGGTGTCAATTTTACGCCATCCAAGTAACGAATGTTTTAGAAAAAGAAGATAAGCAGAAGCTAGAAGATTTTACTATCCTGCATGAGTTTAGAGACATGTTTGTTGATGAGATATCGGAATTACCTCCTAGAAGGGAAATAGACTTCTCCATAGACCTACTATCAAGGTCAACCCCCATCTCAAAAGCACCTTACTGAATGAGATTACCTGAATTGACAGAACTAAAGATACAACTACAAGAATTGTTGGACAAAAAGCATATCAGACATAGTGTTTCACCATGGGGAGCACCAGTCCTCTTTGTGAAAAAAAAAGATGGTACTCTAAGACTGTATCAACTATAGACAATTGAATAAAAGGACTATTAAGAATAAATACCCCTTACCTAAGATAATTGATCTGTTCGATCAAGTAGGTGGGGCCAAGATCTTTTCAAAGTTGTATTTACGATTTGGTTATCATCAAGTGAGGATAAAAGATGAGGATATAAAAAAAACAACTTTTCGAACAAGATATGGACACTACGAATTCGTAGTCATACCTTTCGGTCTCACTAACACACCAACCACATTTATGTGTCTGATGAACTGTATTTTCAGTGAGTAATTAGACAAGTTTGTGGTGGTATTTGTCAACAATATTCTGATTTATTCAAAAACAGAGAAAGAACATGATGAACACTTAAGAATAGTTTTGCAAACATTGAGAAAACACAAAATGTACGCCAAATTTGATAAGTGCGACTTTTATAAAAAGGAAATACAATATTTAGGACACGTAATTTCAACAAAAGGCATTGTCGTAGACCCTCAGAAGATAAAATCCATTATAGAATGGTCAGTGCCAAAGGATGTAGCAGACATCCAATCATTCATGGAAATCACCGCATACTATCACACATTCATAAAAGGATTTTCCAAAATAGCTTACCTTATCACGTCATTAGAAAAGAAAGGGACCAAGTTTAACTGGTCACAAAAATGTCAAGACAATTTTAACAAGATGAAGGAATTATTGACAACGACACCCATATTGAAGGTAACAGACCTAGATAAAGACTTCACTGTATGTGTTGATGCCAGTAAAGAAGGACTAGGTGGTGTTCTAACTCAGGAAGGACATGTTATCTATTATGAGTCCCAAAAATTAAAAGAACATGAATGAAACTATGTCACTCATGACTTAGAATTGGCAGCGGTAATACACACCTTAAAAATGTGGTGACACTACATAATGGGTAGAAAATTTCTATTGTTGACAGATAATAGCGGCGTGAAATATCTGTTTATCCAACCAGATCTTAACGCAAAGAAAGCAATATGGCTAGCATTCTTGAGCGAATTCGACTTCGAAGTTAGACATATCAAGGGTAAGGAAAACAAGGTAGCAGACGCGCTAAGCAGAAGAGTCCATGGGTTATTTGAAATAAATATCAGCAGGGCAGAAAGTGATCTGGAACAAAGAATAAGGACGACAAGTTTTAACGATGAAAATTACACTAAGGTAATGGCCAAATTACAAAAAAGTACTGAAAACTCAGATAAACCATCTCTAAGTATCGATAAGAAGGGGCTACTATGATTTAAAACAGACTTTACATACCAGATTCAGCAGAATTAAAGTTGATAGGCTTGGACAAAGTGCATAAGAAACTGTATTCTAGCCATCCAACATACCAAAAAATGATAATGACACTTAGAAGACTATTTTACTGGCCTAATATGAAGGGTGAAGAAACAAAATACTTGGCTAGGTGCCAAGATTGTTAGCAGGTTAAGGCTGAACACCAACATCCAGCCGACCTATTACATCCATTACCAGTACTAGAATGGAAACGGGAGACCATATCGCTGGACTTTATAACAGGTTTTCCAAAAATTCAGAAACATAATGACTCTATTATGGTTGTAATCGATAAAATCAGTAAGTCTGCACACTTTATTCCTGTAAAGTCTACTTTTAAAGCTATAAACATTACTGAAATATTTATGAAAGAAATTTTTAGACTACATGGTATTCCTAAAATGGTGATTTCAGATAGAGACATAAAGTTCACATCCACCATTTGGAAGGAATTGTTTGCAGGGCTAAATGCTAATCTGAATTTCAACACAAGTTATCATCCACAAATCGATGGACAAACCGAGAGGACAAACCAAATCATAGAGGATATTCTCTGCATGTATGTAAGAACAAAACCGAACAAATGGGAGGACTGTCTACACTTGGTAGAATTTGCATATAACAATGGTTACCAAACTTCGGCTAAGTTAAGCCCTTTCGAGGTATTGTACAGAAGAAAGTGCACGACTCCAATTAGCTGGGATAAACTGGCTGACAGACTCATGGTTGGACCAGAGATTCTCCGCGAAATGGAGAACATGGTAAGAAAGGTACAACAGAACTTAAAAGAAGCACATGACATACATAAGAGCTATGCAGATTAGAAAAGAAGACACTTGGAATTTCAAGTGGGAGACCATGTGTAATTGAAGGTCAAAGCCCAGAAAAGTTTGTTGAAGTTAGGGAATAGTGCCAAGCTGACACCTACGTTTTGTGGGCCCTTCGAGATACTAGCTTGAATTGGACCCGTAGCATACCAACTTGCACTTCCAGCTAATCTAACAATTCACAATGTATTTCATGTTTCTTTGTTGAAAAAGTATGTTCATGACCCTACTCATATGATTGATTGGGACTTGGTGTAGGTGGAACCAGAAGGTGAGTTTCAGGCAGAACCCCTGCGTATTCTGGACCAGAGAGAAATAACACTTCGGAATAGAGTCATCACTCAGGCAAAGGTGCAATGGAAGCACTTTAGTCCTGAGGAGGCCACTTGGGAGTTGGAGGGAGATTTGTGGAAATCTCATCCAACCCTATTCCAAGAAAGGAACGAACACTGAGGACAGTGTTTTATTGAAGGGGGAAAGGATGTGACATTCCCCAAAAATAAAGTATTTTTGAAATTTAAAATTGATTGGAAAATTTTTCTTTTTTAGTAAATTCGAATTTGCTATAATTTTGCCATTTATGGAAATTTAGAATTTCGAATTTGATAATTGTAATAAATTATTATGACAATTGGGCAGAGATTTTATTTGACCCATCTAACTATTTAACTATGACACTTGTATGAAAACAAAATATTTTATATTAATCGCAGGAGACAAATGGAACAACCATGTTAAAAATTCAGCTGACCATGACTCCATGAGTGGGGAACATGTTGGAACTACCTTTGGGCTTGTTGTTACAAGTGGCATCCCCTCAAAATCAGGGATTTAGATAGCTGTGAACATTCCCAAGGGGGAAGAAAGACCTAGGAAAAAAAGGATTGTTCTATATATAGCATATGTGAGGAGGCAGGATGTTGTCGAGTATGCTGGGGAAAAGAGACTATTGAATTTTTTCCTTGCTGTTATGAACACTACTAAGTGAGTGTGAGGAAAGATGAACCTACATAAGTTGAAGGAAATTGTTGAGGAGGAGTTTCCAAGTTCACCCGCATGGATTCATGGTCAGGCTGGGGGGTGAACCAGGCAAGTGAATTGGTTTCCCAGTTCTAAGGTTGGGAGGAACATGGTTGTTCCTTTTGTCTTTCGCACATCATTTTAGATATGTTATTATTCCCCCTTCTCTGGCTAAGTGCTATAGGTTTAAATACTTGATAGAATGATATATACTAGTTCTGAATGGATTACCTTTGTTACATATTATTGTTGTTATATACTAGTTCTGAATGGATTATCCTTTGTTGCATCTTATTATTGTTATATACTAGTTTGAAATGGATTATCTTTGCTGCACCATAATTATGTTATGAACAGTCTATAGGTTTTTTCTTGGCTGAAATAATAAGCTTGGTCAAACACCAGGAAGAATAAATTATGTAAATTGGATTACTACTTTGAACAGGATAAACACTATAGGAAAAACCCACGAGTAAATCGTATTGTAGGTTGTAGTTGTTTGCGTTTTTCAATACAAGTAGGAATTCAATAATGTATGTATATAAATAAATATATAGGTATGGCCGAATACTTACTATCTGGTACACAAAAATATGAGAGGAAGTATGAATTTTGGCTAAGAGTCTTCCATGTACAAATTGAATAGTTGCGATCTTAGGAGATAATTGTAATCGTGTTTAATGCAGAATTACAAGATGATTTGGTCTCTGGAACTACAGTTTGAACTGTGAGAATTGAATTTTGGATTAAATCGACTAATATTGATTAAATTACCAGGACTAATCACGAGAGGCGCGAAGGCCCAAGAAGATAAAAGGACATCCTGAAACTTCATAGGATTACACATACCCCTGAATAAGTTGATAAGTATGTACACAATAGCATAATTAATTAGAAATCAAAAAGAAAACCTTGACATGATCACAGAATAGACGCAAATCAAATTATTTATTATCATGCTTTCTGGAATCAATCACATATGAGATACACACACAATCAACATTAGTCGAGTTCTTTTATTCAATTCAAGATCCTAATTTATTTTAATAGCATGGCGTTAAATAGATCTAAAACGATGAAATAAACAATAAGTGATATAGTTAAGCAGGAGGGAACTCTTGAAATCCTTTTGCAAAAATACATTACATAACTCATCTAGTTTGAGACAATTAAATACCCCTTACTGTGTAGTATCCAATGAAAGGAAATACTCCCCAAAAACGGGTTACTCTTACGATTTTGAAACTGGAATAGAAACTACATTGATAATAGAAAGATTGGAAAGGACTATGCCTTCCTCTAGAACCAAAAGGATGAGATGGAGAAGGTTATAGGCATGAAATATGAATACCTTGGTTTCCATGGGTGGGCGTGGATATCTGGTACCATACTCCGACAAAAACTCTGCAAAAGAATACCATCTAAACATTAGGAAATTACAACAGAATGATGAATAAAAATAACTACAAAATATCACTTAAACAGATCCTGTACTTATCTATGAATTGCCGAGAGTGTTCTCCTTTCCAGTAGTGGTCATTCCAAAACCGAACAGGGATGAGTGAGCTTGAGTAAGATTGATGGGTACCCTCACATCAAATAGGGTCCCATCCTTAGATCAATATCTAGTTCCAGAAAAGATTATGCAAGAAAATATGATTCTCATAATTAAAATAACATTTTCAATACCAAACCGCGAAAACACTATACAGTGGATGAATATTCTCTAGTTACTGAGGTGCAAACGAAGTCAGAGATTTTACTATACCATACCCTCATAAGTTAATAAAATTCAAAAACAGTTGTTTCAAAAATTACCAAATTTTTAATACGCGGACGGATCATAAGATTAGCAAAATAAATGTTTGCATAACAGAATGTGGTAAGACGGTGCAGGATCCGCAAGGAACTCTCAGTATAACCCTAGTCCTAGATAATGAATCTAAGAAGGGACTATCCAGAATTTCTTGGAGATTACGGGTGATGGGTAGAAAGTCTTTACTCAATACCATTCACAGAAAGTCCACCAAGATAGATTTATAGAGTCCACGGATGAAATTTCATTCAGTAAGGACAAAGCTACACTGCAATAATAGAAATTTCCTTCCACATACTTTTAACCTCTAGAATTTGGGAAAGGTGTCGTGAAAACATAATACCAGAACTTTTTTATAGAAACAACAAAAGAGAGCAGTACGAGTGAGCTATAAAGGAAATGCTCACGAAGTATTGGGAAAGCATCAAAATGAGACACCAAACCCTTCAAACCACCCTGAATAGAGGACGGGTCGATAATAGAAACTAACTATCCAGAAGGGAGGAAAATTATAGAACCCTTTTCCCCTGAGATTTAATAGTAAGGGAGTAGTTAACCACAGTAAGAAACAATCACTAAGACACGTGGATCAATCCATGGAGATTCCAAAGGAAGGAGAACTCGCTTTGAAATCCACAACTAGAGATGCAGGAATAAAGTGAAAACTTACCAGTTGGTGAGACAGAGGTGCCATCTCCATCAGAGAAAATCCTCACAGCGGTGTTCCCTTCACCAAGGAGTCGATATCGCAGAGCTAAGTTTCAGAGGACCTCTCATGGGAAAAGAAAAGTTCGGTGAACTATAAAACCCTTACCTCGAAGATTAAAGGATACGGGTACAAAAGGCTAGGTGATGTGATAGACTTGGTGCGCCCTTAATGGTTAACCTTTGAGGTAATGGCCTCGACATTGTCATACGCCTTACCCCTATTTAATTCCCTCGCCAGGATTTAATTCCCTCACCAGGATTAAATGATCATCAGACCTACCTCTCCCTTGACATTCAATGGGCTACGGATTAAAGGAGCGCCTTTGCGACTCATAGGAACCTCTAACCCTAAAGTACCATGAGCGTAGTTAACACAATGATCAGGTGACGTTACATTTGGACAGGTGGTGCTGAGTGGGATGGCTAAATGGGTAGAGGGTGATCGTAGATTCATACTCTGAGTTACCCGGGAGGCCTTAACTAACCACTAACCATATCGTGATGTTTCTTTCATTAAAGTGGTATGTTTACATTTTATTAAAACAGTATGAGGAGGAATATAATCTAACCCCACTCTTGCCTAAGTCATTTTGGATCATGCTTAGCTTGGATATGTGTATATTCTAAAGTAGGAGTCTTAGAACAGAAGCCCCAAAA
>JASDQU010306842.1:14634-33844 GCA_032191745.1 Picea mariana | reverse complement strand
ACGATAGTGAGGACTCTAGAACCTCTTCAGAATCAAGCAATATAATAAAGAGACTACTACTCTTGAACATGAAAGCTATTCAAAGATGAATGTATAAGTAAAAGGGAATAATATATATATTTTTTTTTATTTGGCAACTTTTATGTTTATTACACTATTAAACTTAGTGTTAAATTCTACCACTTTTTCATTTTCTTTCTTATGGCTAGTGGTAAGAGCATCAAGCTGAAATCTATGTTCTTTTTTATCACCCCATATCATTCTAAATTCATTCAATATTTCATCAATGGTGCTAAACTTTTGTGGATCAAAATACGTAAACCATTCAGCAGCATCTCCTTCCAAAGAGTACACAAACAAGGCCATCTTAACATCTTCTTCATCATGACCCCCACAATATCTTTGCACACACATCCAGAAATTTGGGATATGAGATTTGGCACTTATAGCATTATTCCCCTGAAACATAGGCAACTTGTCAATGGATGTTTCTGGAACCACATGAGGGGCACCTTGGATTGTTGCAAAGTTCAAAGGTCTCAAAAAGATACTCATTGTTACATTAGGAGTATTAGTGGGATTATTAACAGTTGGTTGATTATTAGTTTGGAACAAGAATTGGATATCAGTGAGTGCTTCTTCCCCAAGACTTTCAATTAGCCTTGTAGGAGCAAGGAGATTTAGTCTCCTCCTATAAACCTTTTCGGGTTTGGTAAAAGAATATATCACTCCTTGTGAAGTGCTCCTAGTAGTATACTTGATAGATTTTTTCAATGGAGTCACCACTTGGAAAGGAATCACACAAAGCTAACCAATGCAAGATGAAATAATTTTAGGGACTAAAAATTTTATTGTTTAGTTTTTAAAAAATCAAGTTAAATTCGTTTTGACCAAGGATAAATGACTTGTCCCCGACAACGGCACTAAATATGTTGTCATCCTTATACACACTTGCAAACGTGAGCTAAGTCCAGCTCACTTAGTGTGTCCTTGGAGGCACAATGCCTAGGTTCAAAGCCCACGCTGTCACTTTTATTTGAACCTCTTTTGTCTAGGCTTACTCCTAGGTAAGCCAAGGGGGTTAGACCCTAGTTTCTAGATGAGATTTAGAGTTTAAGTTATAAGAGTTGATTTTAATTAGTTAAGGTTTAGGGGGATTCTAACCTATGATGATAAGGCAGAAATGCAAGATAAAAGGTTTAGTATGTCAAGCAAGCCCTTTCCCTAAGTCAACTAAGACTAGTGCCTAAGGTTGGGCAAGGGGTCAACTAAATTTAAAGGGTGTTTCATTGCAATAAGTTTACAAAGATTTACAAAATAACTATAAGTCACTTACAAAGATTGCAAAAGAATATTTACATACACAAGAGTGTTAGATATTCACAATCAATAAAGAATGCTAAGCTTATAAAATTATACAAGAAGCAAACTAACCATGTGTGTTTTATGTGTAGGAGTTCAAAGCATTCATGGAATCATCATAACAAAGCCAAGCACGCCCCAATAACACTTACTCTATTGGGCTGCCCCTCAATGGCAAGATCAACACTTATAATCCACAAAGACACTTAAAGAGATTATGAATCTTTGAAAACAAAAGTGTTTAGGAATAGTTAAGGCACTTAGTTAATTACCCACAAAATATTACTTATAGATGAAATTGGAAGATTACGCTTATAAGTATGAAACCTTAAGATGTATCAATTTAAACCAAGCTTGTTAAATTACTTAGTGAGTTAAGGATTTTAAAGATTGGAAAGGATTTTATTACCCTAGCTAAGTGTCTTCCCAAGAACCTCCTTCCTCGATTTCCAAATGGTTGTTGGATGCTCAAGAAGTGAAGCAACGAGGCCTTCTGTAGCTTCACAGGCCAACCCTAAGAATTGATTTTTTACGAAAAGGAGGTCGCATGCTGTGAGACCGTCCCCGACCTAGCACCTTCCATTGCCCTCCTCAATCCTTGTTTTAGATGGTGAATATGGTGGTTTAAGGTACCCTATTAAGTCTATTAAATATATATATATATCAATTGATTAGACTTTTAGGTGTATTAGAGAGTGTTTTAACAAGTTTTAGTTGACTTAAAATGGTGATTTTCTGTCAAAACCGAAACTTTTATGAGCTTAAAAAGTGTGTTATTGAGTATGAAAATAAAGCACCTTAACACATTTAAAGCATGTAAAAGCAAGCTGAATAACGATTTAGTTCATCACCATTTATTAAACCATTAACATGCAAATCTTGTTATGAAAAAATGTTAATGAACAAGGGCAAGAACAACTTGCCAAAGAAAGAATGAAACTCACACTTATTACCACTTATCTTATGATTTAAAGCATTAAGAGAGAAAGCATTAAGTGTGAGAGAGAAAGCTTGAAAACTTAGATCTGTGCCTACACTATCAAGATATCCAACAACACATTAACTTAAGTGATGGAAAGTGGCCTTAAAGATGAAACAACATTAAAGAGAGAACCATTTACTATACCATTAAAGAATTAACCCTTTAGTGTGTTGGATTATAGCATGTAAAACAAGAGAGATCATAAGATGACTTAAAACATGCAAATAGATTAAGCAAGTTGATTATGCCCCAAGAGCTTAGGCTGAGGACTAATGTGTGAAGAGATCTATATCTAGAATATTTTAACCATCAAAGAATTAATATATCATCAACACATTACTTATCCTAGCCTTACGATTTTGGGGGGTTTCTCTCCCAAGGTGTAGGCAATTATTAAACTTAGAAATAACTTGGAAAGAGAAAGAAAGACAACAAACGAACTACTCAATGGCACAAGATGGAGGCAAACCAACCTTTATTGTGCCAAAGGGGTTGGGAGGAGAGTAAGCAACAACAACTATCCACAAGATGCTCACTAACCCCACATCCTAGGCTTAGAAGATGGTTTAGAAATGAAAAAACATTTGAAACAAACTAGCCCTAGGATCACACATGGGAGGTAGGTCGTACCAATTCTCCTCCCAAGCTATGAGCTAGTAAAACCAACTAAAAAGTGAAGAAATTATGCACAAAGAGATAGAAAATGAAAGAGGAAGGTTGAGATTTGTTACCCACTTGAAAATAAGGATCTTGGAGTGTTGTGTGTATTATTTTGGGCAACATAACCCCCTCAACCTATTAAGAACCTACAAAAACCCGCAAGCTATGCTTGTTGGAAAAACTACACATAACCAACAATATCAAGACAAATTTATGTTTTTAGGGCATAAATTTTTCTCATAAAAAACTTATGATAAAAGTGAATTAAAATTACCAATCTAGGATGTTAGGATAGCTGAAATATTATATGGAGTGAAAAAAAAAATAATGAGTAAAGGGTGAGAAAGAAGGAGTTTGAGTGAACTTTAATGGAGGACTCTTCCTTGAGGCAATACCAATAGGACCCTTGAAGCCAAACCTACAAAAATTGACAAGATAATCTGCATACAAGAAGATAATATGGCTGAAGATGCTAACAAAGTGAATTAATTGCACCCTACTAGCAAACCCACATATATAGATTAACAATAATACTCATTGTTAGATCTACCCAAGTAAAACACTTTACCCAAGAATCTACTCTATGCAACCATAATGTTAAATTCACAATATTACCTCATGTGTAATCAAGAAAAAGAATACTAGTTTCTCTTCCAATATCCTCCAAAGTTTCTCTTTTATTACTCAAAAATGTATCTTGGAGAAATACTTGCTTCAAAATCCTAAGAGCCAAAGAATGGACGAAAGATGGAGAAGAAAGAGCGAGAGACTGGTGAAAATCAAGTAGCATAACAATAGATCAAGATATGGTGAAGAGGGAGTGAGAAAAGGGATCTATTTATACTTGGGTAGGTAAACCTACCTCTCTTGTATCAATGCCAAGTGTCCACCACCAAGCACAAGATGAGATCCCAAGGAGGGGGGGCACACCATCTATGGTTGTGAGGCATTGGGAGGAGGAAAAGAGGGATGTGGGAGGCTAGGAAAGGAATTTCACATGAGATAAGGGGAAAAAACTCATTTAAAAATAATTTTCTAGAGTTTTCCCATGAGGGGGGGGCGTAACTTCCCTAGGAGGGTGCACCACTTAGGGTTTTAGCAAGGAGTGGAAGGGAATAAATGAAAGGAGGGGAGTGGGGATAGGATAGAAGGTGAAGTGGAGGGTAATGCAAGTAGTTAAACATGAGAGAGGGGTACACCACCCCTTATATACTTAAGTTACAACATCTCATCAACAATTGGGGTGTAAATCCCCTAGGGGGCGTGAGGGTTTGAGTGAGTAAGGGGGTGAGGGTGTGTGTAAAGGTTAAATAAAGTTTGGTTGTGTAGGCTTAGGCTAGGAAACCTCTCTCTATTCTTTTTCCACCTTTTTATCATCCTTTTAACTCATTATTACAAAAATTACATTTTTTCTATGTCATGACCTAGCAATTAAAATTGTTGTTTTTGACTCACTGACACTCCTGGTGGACAAACCCATAGAAAATGTTGTCTGACTAAGATGAAACTTGGTCCAAGGGTGTAGGGGGTCTCTTTCCATTTATTTTTAGCACAAATATCCCTATAAAAAGTCCAAGGACCTAGTTTTTACAATTTTTGCTCAAAAATAATTAATTAATTAAATAATTAAACCTCCAACTTAGGGAAATTTAATTTAAAAGTAATTAATTAAAAAAAATAATCTAGAATTGTCGGAATTACGAGAAGCTTTCTAAGATGTCATACATGGTAATTTACATCATCCCTAAACAATAGTTACCAGAGGATAATCCCATTAGAATGCGCTTCACCACTTTGGAGGACTTATTGCAAGTGTGAGGGAAAAACTCAAGGGAAATCAGTAAGGCTAAAAAGACCAATTAATAATTTGAGGATAAAAAACCAGTGATGAAAGGAACTCTCCCAATGAACCCATCCCAACGTAACTGACCTAACTATGACCAATGCAGACCTATTGCATTATTAACCCACGCAGGGGTGCGGAAATTCCATTTACAAAAAGAAGTGTTGGGGCCAAAAATGCCTTGTAAAACCAAATAATCTTCGAAAAATGAGCATCTGATGATGCACCTCTTCATGGAACATGGATTTGACCCCCTAGTTGAATAGGCGGTCAACATATCTGTTATTCTATGTTAAGCATATTTTGATAATAATTTGTATTCATTTCATTCTCAAAATATATTCCTGATCAGTGGTATCATAGCGGTTTTCTCCTTGTTGTTCTTAATGCATGTCCCCAATGAGGTCAGGGTACAAACAATTGGGTCTCTAGCTTGTTTCTCTTGAGGAAAAAATCTCTTGTATGCCCAAACGACCTCTCATGGAAGAAGAAAATAAAGACGATGAGACAAGAGATCCCTTCAAATTTTTACTCGAGGAATCCCTCATGCAATAGAGGAACGAGATGATGGATAGTTTTGTGTAAATCCTTCAGAGGCTACCATCAGGCAATGCATCTTCCTCAAATTGAGGCACCACCCCCTTCAAGATACAAATAAACTTTGATATTCCTATATTTGAAGGTCAGATAGACGCAGATGTTGTATACAAATGGTTGAATCTTCTAGAAGGGTATTTCTCTATCCATAACTTCTTGAATAGAGAAAATATTACTTGTTATCTCCTCAAAGCCATCCCCTATGTAAAATATTGGTGGGAAACTTTCTGTGAGAAAAAGGAAATAGAGGAACCCTCATTGTTTATACTCACAGTAACTTGGGAGTCCTTCAGGGATGCTATTAAGGAACAATACTACCCTGTTGGAAGTTATGATGACCTGTACACAAAATGGACAATGTTATAGAAACAAAGACACCAAGCGGTGCCCGAGTTCACAAATATATTCCATACCTTGCATACCAAGCTAGGTATCAAATATTTTGAGCGAAAAATGGTGCTCAAGTATCGTGATGGTATGCATAGATACATATAGGGTCAAATGGAGTTTCTTGATATCTCATCCTTGGGCACAAACTACTGATATGTCATCAAAATTGAGCAGAAGCTCAAATAAAAGACCCAGAAATTTGGGCCTGGGAACCCCTCATAGAAAAATCCAGGAAAGGGCGGCCCCAACCCGTAGAACAAAGGAAAGAGAAAATACATACATCCTTAGGACAACCATTCCAAGGTGCAAGATAATAAGGACATCGTAAAGAAAAAGAAATATACTGGGAATTGGTACAAGTTCCATAAGAGCCCCTGGAATAACATTATTGATTATTGCTCGAAGAAGTCACTAGTGGTTAAGGCGAAACCCTTTGAATTAGATGTGGGTTACAACTGTAAGTCAGAACTAGAAAGGGGCAGATAGATCATTGACACAGAACCTAGTGCTACCGTTTCTACCACCAAGATCCAGTTGTGTGAACCAGACGAGCTAGAGAAAGGCGAGCCTATTTTTCATTCATGGATGTGGGTGAAGGGTACCCCGTTGCACTTCATCATTTATAGTGGTAGCCATAATAACCTCATATCAATAGAGGTTGTCAAGCAATTCACCCTACCAACAACACCATACCCGCAACCCTACACCATTGAATGGCTCTGCCAAGGAAGTGACATCCACATCAGCCAACAATGTCGCATGTCATACGACATCAATCCCTTCAAAGACAATGTATTGTGTGATTTTTCCCCTCTCAATGCTTGCAATTTTCTTTTGGGCCAACAATATTTATGGAAACAAAATGTAGTATATGACTCTAGACCTCACAGTGTTATTACTAATTTGAACAATATAGTGTATAGGATACACGAGGCAGTCCCACCCAATGTTATTTCCTTTATCTCTGCCAAGAAGTGTAGAGAGGTCATCTCTCAGATAAGGAAGTTTGTCTTTTTCTTCATTCTCTCTTAGAATGAGAGAAAGATCGTAGCCACATCCAAGGTCTCCACGACATACCTCTCCACACAACATAATCAATTGGATAAGGTTGTGGAATAATAATAAGATATCTTCTCCTCACCTACCAGGGTGCCTCTGCACTGTCAAGTCAAGCACTCCATCGATCTGATCCCCAACGCACCTCTTCCAAATGGTCCAATCTACCGTTGCTATGTGTTATAGAATGATGATATCAAGTGTCATATCCAAGAACTTATCGACAAGGGGCACATCCATCCCATATCATCACCTTGCGGGAGACTAATCATGTTGGTATATAAGAAATATGGAACCTGGTGACTCTACATTGATTACCAGGCCCTGAATAAAATCATAATCAAAAACTGATACCTGATTCCCCAAATCAACTACCTCTTTGATCATCTCACGGGGCCCAAATACTTCAATAATATTGATTTGATGTTTGGATACCACTAGGTCCCAATAGAATAGACAAATGTATGGAAGATCCCCTTCAAGTCAAAGGAAGGTATTTTTGAATGGTTGGTCATGCCCTTTGGTTTGAAAAAATCTCCAGCCACTTTCATGAGGATGATGGAAAATATCCTACAAACATTAAAAAATACATTTGTAGTGGTGTATCTGGATGACATCCTCATTTACAGCAAGTCTTGGGCATAACACTTGCATCATATTCAATAGGTTCTGCACACCCTACGGTAGCACCATCTCTATGCCAACTTGGAAAAATGATCCTTCGACATGGACATGGTTCATTACTTGGGATAAATCATTGATCATCATGGCATACATGTGGATCCAGCCAAAATCCAAGTCATCCGTGACTAGCTAGCCCCAACCACACTCATTGAGCTTCTGAGCTTCTTGGTCCTTTTCAATTGCTACCGCAGTTTTTTGTTGGGATTCTCCCATGTTGCATGGGCCCTCAACAAAGTAACTAGGGTGGTGGTAAGGAGAAATTTGTGTGGGGTCGGTCCCAACTACAAGAGTTCGATGATTTAAAGTAGCGCTTGTGCTCAGCCTTGATACTTTCACTACCACACCTACAAAAACCCTTTGAGATCAAGACAAATGCTTCAAACTATGTTGTTGGCATTGTTCTCACTCAACAAAACTATCTCATGGCCTATCATAGTTAGACACTATCATATGCTATTCGTAAGTACCCTACTTACGAAAAAGAAATGTAATCCATTGTGCAATCTTTCCACTGGTGGAGAAATTACACCCTTGGGAAGGATACAATGATCCACAATGATCATAAGACACTGAAATTCATGCAGACACAAGGAAAATTGTAGAATGACTGCCATCAAAAGTGTTCCACGTACTTGCACCAATTCCACATCAACATCAAGTATAAAATGGGAAGAACCAACCGCGTCATTGATTGCCTCAGAAGACCGCCAGTCGCATAACTCACAACCATGCTAGATTCTTATGGCCATGAGACCTCTATATGGCCCCAACTCTATGAGATAGACCTCGATTTCTCCACCACCTACCAAATGTTGGGTGAAGATGTAATTTTCACTAATTTCCATCTTCAAGATGGGTTTTTGTTCCATCTGGTCCATATTTGCATTCCATCAACACAGCAAGCAAAGATGATATAGGAAGCCCACTAATGTCTGGTGGTATGACACTTTGGTGTGCAAAAGACAGAAACATTTCTACTAGATGAAAATTTGACAGAAGGTCAACAAGTATATCAGGTGTTTCACTACCTGTGCGATTTCCAAAACAACCACTAAGAAATAGGGCATGTACACCCTTCTACCTACTCCTTACATTCCATGGGAATCCATCTGAATGGACTACATGTCAGGCCTCCCATCCACCAAGAAGGGAAATGAATTTGTGTTTGTGGTTGTGGATAGCTTTTCTAAGATGGTGATTATGGCCGCCTGGAAGAAGAGCATCATAGCAGAGGACACTACCAAGATATTATTTGAACAATTCTAGGTACATTTTGGAATCCCACAAAACATTGTGTCATATCAGGATAGTTGATTTCTCATCACATTCTGGTCAAGCCTCTGGTCACTACTAGACACCAATCTCACCAAATCCACGGCCTTCCACCCCCAAACAGATGGTCAAACTGAGGTTCTAAATCGAAGGATCGTGCATATCCTACACATGTATAATTCTAGGAACCCTCACACATGGGATGAGAGTCTCCCCTATGTTCATCATAGCTATAACTGAGCCCTGCATAGCTCAACGGGTCACAACCCCTTTCAGGTGGGGTTGGGATTCCAACGATTGGGTCCCATAGATGTTGCACTACCCCTTGTAGTCAACTTGGTCGACTTAGCTCTTGATCCAACTGAAGTTGAAAAAGAAACCCAGTTCATTGAGAGGATCCATCACATCCACCAAGAGGTTCAAGATGTCCTATAGAAGTCCAATGACAAGTACAAGAAGCACCATGATCAACACTAGGTGCCACATAAGTTTTAGGTGGGAGAAAAATTTTGGTTGCAATTGCAGAAAGAGAGCCTTATAGGACCCCATAAAAATATTTTCCCAATCCGTTATGGGTCATACACCATCACCAAGTCTATGGGTGATAATGATTTTGACTTCAACATTCCTCCTTTCCTTGGCTTGCACCCAGTGTTCAACGTGGATATCCTTTGACCGTATTTCCCACCATTATTGGATAGCTCAGATATATCCAAACAACTAACACCAATAGAGTTCAACCCTGAATTCATATAACTGGAATCCATTGATCATATTGTGGAAAAACAGATCAAAGGCAGTTGCCAGCAAAGGATCCATCTTTATCGGGTTGTCAAAGCAGGGAAGCTCCTGCACCAAGGCAAGTGGCTCACCCGGGGACAAATTCAACAGAAGTATCCTCATCTGATGCAGGAGCTCAATGAAATGGATACCATTTCTTCCTAAGGAGGGAGGATTGATCCATATGGATTTTTTGGCCTCCCACCTATTCCAACTAGCTCATTTGGAAATTTTTCTAGTTTGGCAGTTGTTTCCCTAATTTTCGGGTCCCTAACTTGCGGGGTTGTTTTGAGGCCCTAAACAACATTTTTTAGGGCTCTCCATAGGAAAAACGTGTATTCCTCGGATATTCCTTTCCAACATTCTATTGTGTGCCTAAAATGAAGTTCGTATGCAAATGTTACAACCCCTGGAAGTTGATGTACTAACTTACCCAAACGGGGCCCACATGACTTTTGGTGCTTCATCTCCTAGGGTTAGGTTTTTTGGATGTATAGGGTTTTTGAAATTCATATTTATTGTAAAAAGGCCTTCATAGCCTCATTGTAATGATCTTCTTTCGAATGAGCATAGTGATCAAATCTCTTCTCAGAGAATAGCCACCACCATTCTAGAAAGCTTGTTTTCGCTACATTTTACAATTTCAACTTATTTCCTTATTGAATAGAAACCAATATTACTGTATATATGTTATTCTGTGTTAATAATATTTTGATAATAATCTGTATTCATTTTGTTATGTAAATGTATTATGGATCACCCACACATTGTCTTCAACTTGGGGAAGCATAATGTAACCAGAGTAGAGTCAAGGTGGGAATTTGTTTCTATTCTTAGGTAGAATAGCCACCTTGTCTTCAAACTAGAAACATATTAAAAAAATGGAAGAAAATAAATGGTCTTGGAAAAAGGATGCATTGAAAATGAAGTTGCAACACACCTTCTACAAAGGAACCCATAAATGAGACACTACGATCCCTTATATGTCATGAACCCCATGCCAAAAAGTCTTTCCCCCGTGCATGTGACCTTTTTTGCATGACTTAGAGAGGGTTTCCACTTGGGAAACACTCCTTGACTTGAGTCATGATTCACCTATTAGGTCATTTTTTCAACCCTCGCATACCTAAACTTGGAAAATAACATAGGGTATTTGAGAATTTGTTTAGTTTGATGAGGTGGTTTTTTTATGCACATAATAAGGTGGATATTTTATTTATTTAATTTATTTATCATGATGCATTTGAATTGAGATTCTTGGAGGGTGTATTCATTGAATTTGCATGACCTTTCTTGGTGGATAGTTTTGGAGGAACAAGCCTAGCTTAGGATTTCTTTGGGCATGAATATTGTAGGTTGGATACCATGGTCCACACACCTAATGATGATGATATCCTTTGGAGACTTAAGAGGAACCTTGGAGGACCTCAACTAGCTCCTATTATCCCAACATTTTACCTTTGGAGACCAAAATGTCACTTAGAGAGGGTTTGACGTCACCCTGGGGCTAGGGTTTGGTGTAGTGGTGTGGTTGAATTGACACTTGGCACCTTACATATGGAGAGAGGAATTTAATTGATGGAGGAGGCCCTAGCGCATGAGAGGGAGGCCTTTGGAGGCCCAATGTTTCATCTCTGAACTCAACGATTTGATAAAAGGGACAAAATGTTTCCCTAAAGGGGTGATATCATATTTATTTTAGGGTTTCTTATGTGAAAAATCAAATTTAAAATTGTAAAGGGAAAAAGTAAGGGTTTTTGACCCCTTAATTTTTGGTATACCCTAAATATAAGTGCAAAAACAATTTTAGGAGGATTTGTATAAATAAGAATCATTTTATTTCATTTTGATCATAGCAATCTCACTTGGAGAAAGACTCCTTGGATGAAATTTTTGTCCTATTTGGGGAATTTTATCTATCTCTTTGTATGAAGAAGTAAGACTCTATCTTTATTAGAGGTTATTTCTTTATTTTATGGTGGATTTTTCTTGGTTAAAAGGAGTTTATCTTGTTAATGCTTGGACTAGGTAAGGAATATATCTTGTTATTTCTTATTTTCTTGGTTGAAAGGTTATTTTGTTAATGATTTGGAGAGTATAAGTGCATACAACCCCACTAATAGCATCATAATTTGTCTTGGAATAATTTGTTGCATAGATGAATACTAGGAGAAGTAAAGGGTTACATCCTCATGGGTTTTTCCTAGCTAGTTTCACTTTCCTTGGGAAGTAAAAGGGCTTAGACCACCAAGGAAATAAGACAACTAGCTCTCTCATTTAAAAGAATCCATCACCAAATATTTAAAGGCAATAGTCTCTTTCATTGGAGAAATAAAATTATTACATTGGGATACATGGAATCATGAGATATTGAAATTGTTTAAATTGGAATCTTTTCTATATCCTTAAAGCTATCCAAGGACACTAGGGAATATTGTTTCTCTAAGGATTTATTTATTCTGTAATAATTTTATGCTACAGCCATTAGGGTTGCAACAAAACACTTAACAACTTTCAAATTTACTCATTTTCTAACCATCAGAATTTGCTAGAAAGATACCAAATTAATCTACTAGTTCTCGTGCTTCTTTTAGTTGGTTTACTTGCAAGTTTCGGTGGTTGGAATTTTATATTGTAGAATTTGTCTGCTACATCCATAAGGATGCAATAATATATCTTCAATACTTGTACCTAACATCTTTTAATTGATTCTAAATTCTTGTGCTATCATACTTGAGTTACACCAGTAATTGCTAGCTAATCTCTTGCATATTTTCTTGTATTTTAGTGGCTTGTTTAGTAGCTCTTTTATTAATTTCATTGTTGATATATATCACTATATACTATTGATAATTGGGAAAACAAGATCCACTTTCTTTTCCATTAGATTATTTGGCTCGTATCTTGTGTTTTCTTGTGTCTCACGTAGGTACAACATTCCTCCACAAGTACTCAAGCATTTGGAAAGCATTGACCATCTCTGACTCATTCTCGATCCATACCTCACTTAGTAGTTTCACCTATAGGGGACTCACATTGATAACCTCACTTTCCATGTCATTTATTCCTAGGGTCAGCCAATATTCCCCCCTTGTGTTGGATTGATCCTTCACTAAAGCGAGGGGAGGGTTTATCAAAGGTGACAGTGGGTAGACTCTCCCAAAATTATTGCCATCTCATGGATTGGGTTAGGATTTTCCCAACCTAAAGTATGTGCAATAACATGATGCATTAATACTTCTAAAATATACAATGATTTAGATATCCCATGTTTTCTTTGTGCCCATATATACTATGATCCCCTTCATTTAT
The DNA here is from genome assembly GCA_032191745.1 of Picea mariana. Lineage (NCBI taxonomy): Eukaryota > Viridiplantae > Streptophyta > Pinopsida > Pinales > Pinaceae > Picea > Picea mariana. The sequence goes on along the minus strand of JASDQU010306842.1, from coordinate 20,906 downwards.
GAGAATCTATGGGGAAATAAGTCCTCATATTCCTTGAGTATCTCGACAACCTAGGTGGAAGTTTGTTTCTCCCAAGAGTGTTCAATAATATCCATTTTGGGTGCTTCCTTAGTTCCAATATTATGTTCCCTTGTTTTAATTAGGCCCCGATAGTATGAAACGACCATATTAGACACTTTTCCCTCAACTTCCTATTCACCTTTAGATTCTTTCATCTATAATCCTCTTGGGTCATCATCAACAACATTATCAATGTTGACCTTCCAGCAATGGACAACCTCTTTAGTTCTTTCCACTTTCTGATGATACAACCAAACTACCTTTGGAATGGAATCCTTTAGCTGATGATGAAATACAAATTTTTTAATCCAAAAGGGTTCCTCTCTTTCGATCATATCCTCTATAGTAAATCAAAATTTTGAGAAAAACTGAGTGTTTAGTTGAACTTGGTGAATCATTTTCCTTCTGATATCCTCCTCAATATACCAACTACTAGGAGCCATATCCATAGTATGAAAAAAATGATGGACCCATTGGGTGAGAGGAATTTTCTTGGTCATCCATCACCTCTCATAGTAGTGAATATGCTCCTAGGGATCTTTGATTCCCTTATACCGATTGGTCAATTCAAATTCAAAGATGGGATGGAATCTAACTTTTATTAACTCCTCCAGTTGCACCCATTCCTTTATGTTCATGTGGCTTGATTCCCACCAATGTGCAAGTGTTCCCCACGCTACGACATCCATGGAATAAAACCATTTATCTTGGGAAATAATATTTTCCATTTTTATCAAGAATTCCTCTACTCTCCCTATCCCATTAAAGAATGGTGAATCACATAGTTCAAAGCCAATCCAACATATCTCTTTAGTTATCCATGTGAATTTATGGGTAGATACATTATGCATATTTTTATACCACTGTTCCAGAGAATATTCTTAATCAATGTTGTATGATTTTACAGTCCTCTAGATCAGTTCTGCATTCGTTGTGGGATTCATATAATATTATTTTCTCCTAGTGACCTTTTATATATTTTCAATGATATAACTCCATGCATCCTCATCCATCGACCCATTGTACATGTTCCCTTAAAAAGGGTCCAAATGTGTGATCATGCATAGGGTGTCAATTTCAAACGACATATATCACTTCTTCTAATTCAACACCACATTATTGTCTAAGGCCCAATCAATGCCAAGCAATTCAGGGTATGGGTCAGAATAATCCATAATCTCTATAACTTCAAAATCATCCTTCGTATTCACCCCTTATATGTTTAATTCAACTTGCTCCAACCAACCTATAGAATATATATTGTACTGATTATCCAACCACAGTTGGATGGGAGAGCAGAACAAATTAGTTTTATCCATCATTTCCTATTATTTCCTAGAAAATCTGTTCACCTCAGAACCCAGATCCAACATGACACCATCCATGTCATAACCATCGAGTTCATTTGTCATCTTTAACTCTCTTCTAGTGTACTTTTCCTTACTAACCTGGAACAAATATCTTTTTGGAAGAGGGGGTAATATATCTCTACCCGTATCCTCTTCCACCTTGCATGTAGCTAACATATATTTTAACATTCACGCAACATTATGATTATTTTACAATATTAAACAACACCATAAGAAGCTACTTACTTGATCCTTAGTTTCTTTTTGAAGACCCAAGTCAAGTAGTGCGTCATCATGCACTATACGTTTAAAATCCTCATTTACATGTTCTTCAATTTCCCTATGATCGATGCGTCACATCTCCTCATTCATGCATGCTTCTTCCAATTATCTATTTGTTGCATGATGTATTTATTCAGGCATGGAATCCTTCTCCAAGTATATTTGTGTGGTGAGCTACAATCCTTCATGGGAACGGGCCTCTTCTTGCAACCTTTGTGTCAAATCTTGCACCTCCTCATGTATCTGAGCCTCTTCAAGTGAACAATGTGTTGTGTGATTCATTTCTTCTCATTATCTTTCTTCCTCTATGTCCCTTTGTGCATCGTGCAAAAAATTCTTCTATTGGGTTGTATCAAACTTAGGAAGGGGATGAACCTCGATTCTTATCTTCCCCTTCAACCTTTGACCTAATTCTTTACCATGCTCAATGTCTTCTCCTATCATATCACCATTGTGGTTTATTGCCCATACACCCACTTCGTCATCCTTTTTGTGACTGTGGTGCGACTTTGCATGTACCATATTAAAATTTTCCTTCTTCTCTTCCCACTTCTGTAATAGGTTAGGAAAATCCTCTGTCAAATGCTCAATGCTATAATAATACCTATAGACAACACATGCTTTGGTAAAAAGCTATTGATACATGGACAATCTCTCCAAAGTTAAAACAAGTGGGGGCTCTACCTCCCCTTCCTCCATATCCTCCTCCGTGGTCATGTCCATATCTACCTCGGGAACCACCTTAATATTTTTCTCTCTCATCACCACTAGGATAACAACCCTTTTCTTATTGTTGTACTTGGAATACATCATAGGTATGATATTGCATCAACCAGAGTGATTGGAAGTTGTTCACATCATGTCCCATGGACTTGCAGAATTCATAGAATAGAGTACGATTTGTCTTCTAGTATTTCTCCAACATGGGGTAGTGGGGTGGTACATGAATCACCATTGTCTAAAAATCCCACACCACTTCACCTGTGGCCCATCTGGGAATAGAATCAATGCACCCATCATGACATAGTGACACAACACTGCCTACCTTAACAGGTTTTGCATGACCTCTCGGCCTAAGGATCATTCACGAATTCACTTCTAAGCCAAAGAGGATTCTTTGGATCCCTATTGGAACCTTAATATTCGATCCACAGGTCCTTTAAATTCCCCACAGCCTCCAACAGGACCATTATCCTTTCCCAAAAAGTAATTTCAGGTTTCGGGACTCCCTGGGTCCTGATGACAAGAGCCTCTACCACCTCGATCCTCCGATCTCCAAATTACTGAAACGCCAAAATAGCGCTCAATGACGATTCATCCCCTAGGCCATATCTCATTCTATGTGACCACTTTCCTTGTAACCGCAGTCTACTTCAAGGTTTTCAAATACCAAGAGTCTCGGCTCTTATTCCTCGGGACAGCCGAAGTGTCGATCCCCGAAATGTTGAATCCCTAGCCACTTTCTCCTCCAAAGGATGTGTCACGATTCGTGACTTAGAGACTTCCAATGCAAAGTTTCCCGGTTCTCTGTCTATGGGATCCCCAGTATGCCGAAACCCGAAATCCCTGCCTTCACTCTTCCACTCCAAGGATCCATCGCGCTTTCGCGACTTCAGGGTTTTCTAACCTAAGAGCACGGACTCCTTTTCTTTAGGAATTTCGAAATCCCGAATCCCAATATGCCGAAATGCTGACTTCCTCCATGTCTCTTCAACACCTTCAGGATTTCATTTTTCATGATCCCGCGATGCAAGGTTGCCCAGACCTTGCCCTTGGACTTCCCGATACCCGAAATACCAAAGTACCAAATCAAAGAGAGATCAATGGTTGTGATCCTCCCACATCCAATGACTGAGATCCTTTCAGGATCTCATGGGTCAAGAAGCCAAAATTCTTTCCCTTTGCATTACCCGGTACTCGGAATGTTGAAATCCTCCTTTCAGGGATTTCCCGAAACCTTGATCAATTGCCACGTGTCCTCCTGTTGGATGGTCCCGATGTTCTCGGTGTTTTGGGACTTCGCGACCCCAGTTTCACTGATCCCTGGTCCTTCAAACTCTCGGTATCCGAACTCTCGGTAGCTCCCCGATCACTTTGGGACTTCACAAGTCACAAAGTTGAAAGACTTCTCCACTTCGCCCTTCGATGCCCGAATCCCTGAGATACGAGGATCTCGTGACACACGTTCTCCATAGATGGACAGTCCCGATGCTTTCACCGTTTCAGGACTTTAATGGATCTTATGCTTTGTGCATACGAGAGTTAAATCTCATGAAACATTTCACATATTTGATGGTTATCGACTATCTGTGCGAGATTTGATGGCCCAGACCTCTTCCTCCTGCGCTACGTTTTCCTGCCTGTGCCTAGACGTGAAACTCGAATGGTCCATATCTTTTTCCAACGCCTAAATTGACAGCAAGTGTAGCTCCTCCCTTGAGATTATGCTTCTTCCTTCACTTTGGAAGATTTCAAATTCTTTAAAAGGCCTCAGCCTTTGCTTTCTGCTCCTTGCTACGAAGCCTCTACTCACATCTTCTATCTACATCCTTGAAGATGCTTTCCCTCCTGAGCTTCCTCGAACTCAAACCCTCCAAAGGGTCTCCTTTTAGTCTTTGTAATACTTTTAGGGATCTGTGCATGAAAGAACTCTTCCTTCTGTGCTTTTTTCTCTTTGAATCCTCGAACCATCCTTTGACCTCTACACTCCTTGCCGTTGTCCCTCTTGTGCACAAAAGCACTCTTTCTCCTAATATTCTCTTCTCTGACACCTTAAAAGGTTTTCATGACCTTTGTGATTCCTATAGGGTATCTAAACACACGAAGGTGCTATCTATCATGAGATTCTTTGTTGCTCAGACCTCTAAGTGACTTAACCCTTTTCTCGCCCTCAGATGGAGAATCTAATTCCCTCTTGGTAGTCTCTTTCTCAAGCAACAACTTGCTGAGTCTATAGGGTATTTAACAACCCTATGAATGTCCTCTTGACACTTCCTTCTCCCTCATAATTCTAATAGTTCTTCCTGTGCAAACTGACACTTACTCAACACCCTCCTGGCGGAGCTCTTGTAGAATCCCTCAGTCATTCTGTTCCCTTCAACAAACTCTAAGAAGAGTTCTCTTGTGCACTCTATGCACTTGCTCAATGCCCTCCTGGAAGAGCTTTCCTAGAATTCCTCAGAATTTCTGTCTTCTCTGAACTCAAGATAGAGTTCTTCTCCTCAATGTGACCCATGCATCTACTCAATGCCCTCCTGGCAGAGCTCTTCAGAACTCCTCAAAGATTTTGTCTTCTTCTATGCTTTGCTTTGTTGGTGCACCCTCCTAGCACGTCCTTGCCCAAATTCCACAGAATTCAGGAGTGCACTTATGCACTGGCTTTCAGAACCCATAGCGTTCTGTCACACCCTCCTTGCATGAAGCCTCAAAGAACCCAACCTGAAATCAAAGAACCTAGCAGACAATGAATTTTGTTTGTCCCTGCAAGCGCACACCTATAGCATACATCTACAACATATAATGAACACATGAAAACATTCACACAACAAAGAATGACATGCAGGAAAAACTGTTGTTTATATTAATGTAAAATTCCTCTTTTACAATGTGTTCCTGAGCTCACACTTTGATAGAGTCTCGGCTCTTCCTATCTGTTCTACTCTAAATCTCTTAGAGCTCTCCTAAATACTCCCACAAAATAATATCAAAAGATATTTTACATGAGGGGGATCTTTGAGCTCTTCCCTCCATCTCACCTACTCTATTCAATTACATTGAATTTACAATTAATGGTTGTCTAGTCCAGATCAAACCTAGATCCAACCTTACAACCATTTAAGGCTATATTTAATCTAAAGCCTGCACATAGGCATAGCTTCATGGATCCACGGCCTTACATACATTAATTCAATTACATCAAATTCAAAATTTGAATGTGAGAGGTTTGTGCCTCTCTCCTCCCACTAAATGTGCATGCATGTTGAACTGGCTGGCGCATGGTTGGATTTGAAGCAATGTTACTGCATCACATAGTCTCCAAGGATGGGACACTCATCTTTACAATGCCTCTCAGACTAACATGTTGTACACGATATATTCTAACACAAGACTTTTTCCTTCACCATATCTTGTAATTGCATTATCAAGTTGGCTAGTTGTGGCTATACTTGCGCCAAACCTGTCGATGTCTCTCCTTCACCTAGTCTCACCTCCAAGCACATTACAATTTCCACCACTTTTTTCTATGTCATCACATTTTATTAGGTGAGCGACACTTAGATATGGGGAATCAAACCCAAAATCAACCATTCTTTATGCTCCACATCCTGGATATGGAATGTCATCCTATCCATTCAAATATTGAATCATTGGTCATAATCCCACATGGTTTCTCCATGCTTTTGCTTAATCTCCTTAATCTATGTAATGCACTAACATTCTGAATCAGGCTTCTTGAATTCCTTAATCATATATCTCTTAATTTATGTGGGGGACCTTTCTTTCCCTACTAGTGCATTGACCTTATATTTCATGTACCATGTCAAGGCTCTTTCCCTAAATGTGGTTTGCACCTGTGCAATA
>JASDQU010306841.1:40200-54853 GCA_032191745.1 Picea mariana | reverse complement strand
CGAACATGAAATCACGACTTATCCTGATATTAAGCCGGTCTGGCAGAAGCTTCGTCTGGTCAATCCTAAGAAAGCAGCAACTATTAAGGCTAAAGTAGAAAAACTACTTGAAGTTGGTTTCATCTACCCCATCCAATTGATTCAATGGGTGTCAAATCCTGTGTCGGTCAATAAGAAACAGGGTACAATTCATGTGTGTACAGAATTCCATGATCTGAACAAGGCCTGCCGAAAAGATAATTTCCCCACGCCATTTATTGACTAGATAGTCGATGAATGTGCAGGTTGCGAGGCTTTTTCGTTCATGGATGGTTTTTTGAGATACAATCAGATACAATTCAAACCCAAATACCAACACAAAACTACTTTCATTTGTCCATGGGGTACATTCACTTATCGTAAGATGCCTTTTGGTCTGAAAAATGTTGGAGCTACATTTCAGCGGGCCATGTTTTTTTCTTTCCATGACCTCGAAAGCGGGACATAGTCGAGGCTTATCTCGATGATTTAGCGTCACGATCTCGCAAGAGAGTTGATCATCTGGCACACCTCTGACTTATCCTTGAATGGTGTCGCTACTACCGAATCCGCTTGAATCCAAAAAAGTGTAGTTTTTGCATCACATCGGGTCGTCTACTAGGTTTCATAGCTTCGACCACAAGGATCATGGTTGATCCTCTAAAGGTTGAGGCAATAGTTCAATTTCCTCCCCCATGCACCATCCCTCAGCTTCAAAGTCTGCAAGGGAAAGTGAACTTTTTACGGCGTTTCATCGCAAACTATGTCGAGATCATAAAGGGTTTTATGCGTTTATTGAAGAAGAACATTCCTTTTCATTGGGATGAAGCCGCTTAATTCTCTTTCGCAGCATTGAAACGCACCCTCATATCAACCCTCTACTTTCGCCACCCAATTATAATAAAGATTTCTTTTTGTACTTGGCCACTATGGATTCAACCATTGGTATGGTCTTAGTTCAGGAGGATGATTTTCTCTTAGAATATGTGATTTACTATCTGAGTCGAGGCCTAGTTGGACCGGAACTCAATTATTCCCACATTGAAAAACTTACGTTGGCAGCAGTCCATGTTGTCCAACGGTTCCGTCATTACATCTTGTTTCGCAAGACCACTATCATTGTCATTGTGAATCCATTTCAATACGTATTGACATGACGCGTCATCGGCGGAAATATCAGTATATGGATTGTTATCCTCCAGGAATTTGAGTTGGAGTTCGTCACCTATCAAAGGATTTCGCAGAACTCATATTGGAACTTTCGATCAAATCAGGTGATGTTATACCCGATGAGTCACCTATCAAAGGAAACATGTTTTTTATCATGTCTTCCGAGCCTTGGTATGGAAATTTGCTTATCTATCTCCAGACTTTGAAGTGTCCCACCTCTGCTTCTCATGATGAGCATTGTTGTATACACCATCAAGCTAAGAACTATCTCATACTCAAGGACACTTTGTATCATCGACGTGTGGGCTGCATCCTTCGTAGATGTCTCACTCATGAAGAAGAAGAAATAGTGCTTAACGATTTCCACACAGGAGAATGTGGTGGTCATTTTTCTGGGTTGGCAACAGCCCAAAAGATTCTACGAGTTGGTTACTTATGGCCAACATTAATCAAATATTGTGTTGAATCGGTTAAGAAGTTCCACCAGTGTCTAATCTTCTCTCGAAAGATGAGGACACACCCCGCTCCCATGTTTCCCGTTATTACCGTTGGTCCCTTCAAAAAATGGGGGATTGATTACACTACATGCAACCCCCCTTCAGCAAGTGGGCACCATTATATGATCGTAGCAGTAGACTACTTCACCAAGGAGTCGAAGTTATGCCAATGTTTAAAGATGACGGGGAGACAACAACCCTCTTTTTGTTCAACCATATAATACAAAGGTTCGACGTCCCGTGAGAGATTGTCACTGACCATGGCAGTCACTTTCAGAACAAAATGATGACTGAGTTAACATCAAATCTTGGGTTGCGGAAAGAACATTCATCACCCTACTACCCCCAAGAGAATGGTCAGGTGGAAGATATAAATAAATCTCTTAAGACCATTCTATAGCGAACAATCAGTTCGTCCAAGTCAAATTGGCATTTGATGTTATACTCAACATTATGGGCTTACCGAACATCTATTAAGACTGCAACCAGTTTCTCACCTTTTCAAGCCGTTTACGGGCTGGAAGCATTCTTTCCCATAGAATGCCAAATCCCATCTTTAAAGTTGGCAGTACAGTTATTGCTAGACACTTCACCACTTGAAGAGAGTTTATTATATCTCAGCAGCTCAGTGAGTAGCGTCGTGATGCGGCCTTAGATAACAAAGCTCATAAACAGAAATTCAAGTGTCAATATAATCGGTCTGTTTGTCCTCGAACTTTCTTTGAAGGTGACCTTGTCCTGGTCTATGACCAAGATAAGGACCTCCTAGGGGCAGGCAAATTCAAACCTATGTGGTTTGGACCTTTCATTGTAAAAGAGGTTCTAAGAAAGGGAACTTATCGTCTGGTGGACTTCGAGGGAAATTTTTTGGCGGAGCCTAGAAATGGGATCTACCTCAAGAAGTGTTACTCGTAGGTAGTTCGCCTCAGGTGACTTTTTGTAAAATATGTATAGTCTCTGTACTATTACTTTTTAGTTTTTCTTTTGGTTTTATGGACGTGACGTTTTTGATGTTATCTTTTTCACTATGGCAAATGTCAAGTTAAGCAGAGGTGTTTGTTGGGTTCGCAGACTGCGCTAGCTGACACACTCGGAGGCTTTCCTCCGTATCTTGGGTGATTTTCACACCTTAGGGCTAGTTGCTATCTTCAGGAGGTATCTGTTTAGAAGACACCACAAACAATGTAATTGAATATAGCACAGTTATTGAGTTTCTCTGTGATGCTTTGTCGCTTGGTATCTCTCACCTCCGGGTTTATTTAGACACTCAGTTAGTTGTGTCTCAGTTAAATGGACTCTATTGCATTCATGATCCTACTCTACAACGACGGTTCCTTAGGGTACGTCTCTTAGAACGAAGCTCTGATTAGATTATGTATATACATGTTCCTAGGAGATTGAATCAAGTTATATATACTCTAGCTAATCATATATTATATTGGAATCTTTCACACGTGTAAGAAAAATCACACACATGCACATGTAAATACATTTGTAAATAAGTGTATTCCATAAAACACAAANATATATATATATATCGCAAAGCGTCAGAGTACATAAGCGGGTGTGAGCACCTCAAAAAATATGTGTCCAGTAAAGAGTCACGGGGCTTATGCCCTCAAAAATATACAAAAGGTGCCCTCAGCACATAAGAAGTCTAGTCTAAGCTAAAGGCAGGGCCTGTTGGCCCTGCCATAATGAACAACGGTGTTGGTCAAATGCTGGAAAAGTTGGAACCAAGTCTGTGGCACCCCAACAACATGAGGTTGCATCAACGGTGGAAAGTCCTTGAACTCTTCCATTGGTATTGTACGAGTGAGTGCGGTAAGGTTCCGCTCCACTCGTCTCAAAACTCTATCAGCCTATCCAACTAGAGGCCCCCTGCTGTTGATGGACCTACCTCTAGTTGAGGACACCATCGGCTCCTCGCAAAATCTGTTGGGCGCACTAGTCCCACATCTACACATAATAGATACATACTGGTCAGATACTCCGGTACATGAAAAAAAATGATATATATAAAAAGAAATAAAAATTAAATAAACTTTGAAAAAAAAAAAAACAAGCATACCTAACTCTCCTCGCTCTACTCCGGGAGGTATGGCCATGGCATGGTTCCTGGATAATTCGATGTCATCATAGGGGTAGTCCTCTATCGCCGAAATCTGTAGTCCTCTATCACCGAAATCTATCATGCCCACCAAGAAAAGAATTTTTCATTGAAAGCCTCGATAGTCCTCCCTCCCCCCTGTCATGGAAACAACGCTACCCACCTGCATAACGCTGGGAGATAGGCCTCATGCCCTCGTATCATCTCTCTAGGGCTAAGATTGGGTAGTCTCAAAGAATAAGAAAGCACAAAGGATAGTCCCAAACCTGAAGTTCCTGTGCACCCGTGTTCGACAGTCTGTCAACTATTTTTTCATACATATCAGCAAGGTGGTGCTCTAGTCAAAAATTTGTGCATTTAAGCATTGAACCACACAATTCATGTCACCCGGGAAGCCTGATGTAAAGATGTAGATCCAGTAATCCACCTAATGAGTAGAACTATTACTTTCAGCGATAGGTTAGAAATATTGTTTATCGGCACCTGTGTGCCCACTTTTTCAGTACCAGCCTCGCAATGGAGTCCAATCAAATCCGTTATGTTGTGAGGCCTAGAGGGAAACGTGTGAAAGATGACTAGTTCCCATCTCCTTGAGAGGCCAGTCAGAAAATAGATATCTTCAGTCGTTGGAATCAATGACTGTCCCTCAAGCATGAATTCCTCTGCATATGGGTGCTAGTAATCTACCAATGCATTTAGCAGCCTAGGTTGTGCCCGCATAAATGGACACTGGAAGAATTTTAGTAAACCACATTGTGTCAATGCGGCGATAGCATCAGGGTCCTCTCCAACCAAATTATCAATGTCCTCATGCTCCCTTTCCCTCCAATGAACATACATCCTACAATTCAAAAGTTCATAAGGGATTAGCTCTTGCTTTTTTATTTTTTTTTCCACAAAAAGGAGGGTACACGCGGGTTGTAGTGTACACAGTCACATGTGCACGCGTGCAATTTTTCTCCTGCACACATGCACACGTGGGTTGTCATAGGATAGCCCGCATATACGTAGGGCTGACCCTTTTAAAGGTCGATGCCTCTCCTACAAACAAAATTAAAAGAAAAAAGGAAGAATTGAATACCAAGAGGGGTTAATATGTACTTACTTGGTCCAAGCGGAAGTTCGTTTCATCCACTGAAGCTCTCGGAATCAACTTTTTTAACAAAGGGGTGTTTTTGGCTTTTTGCCAATTTCTCAATTCGCAATGGTGATAATGCGCTGCTAGCTTCTATTTATAGACTTTTTGGCCCCTTTTTGTCATTTTTTCTAGCCTGAAAATCATTTAGTATGGTTCAAGAGTTTCTTATGGAATGTTACAATAAATGTTACTTTGGGTATTTGGAAATTTTTTTGGATATTTGGGTCTTTTTTAAGGTCTTTTGGTAAAAACTCATTTTTTTAATTTTGTGCATGTAAGATAGGATTCCACCTCCACTGGTTGCACCTCATTGCCTTTTTCTCTTTTCCATAAGATCGATCTCACTGAATTGTGATACGTAACTGTCATTGTTGCTTTAGAAGTGTCGTATTTTAGTGGTAGAGCCTAACCCTTCATGGATGCCCTAGATAGATCCTGGTTGCATTTTGGCATCCATGTCGTCATTAATGACTATAGGCTCAGGACTCCTTGTTAGTTTTATCGTGATTATGAGTTTGAGCCTCATTTTCATGATGCATTATTACTCTTGACCTCACCCTCGGGACTCCCACAAAACACAATGGGTCTCCTTTTAATCCCTTTTCAGACCCTCTAAAAATGAAAATATTGTCGAGTGACCTTGTTGACCTTCATGCTTGCTAAACTAAAATTTGAAGGCACGTCTATTCGTCGACAGTTTACCCCTTTTTCAGTCTATATGGTTAACTGTACGAACAAAGGTATACTCTAGGAGTTTCAGTTCCCTAGAAGAGTATACTCAAGTATGATTTTAACCCTTTTTCGGGCCTTAGGGACTAAATTTACAAAAAAGGAACCCCCAAGGAGTCCATAGTTAATCTCTTTTCAGACTTCCTAAAATTGAAAATATCTTCGAGTGACCTTATTCCTTCACACTCATTAAAATGGTCCAGAAAAACATTCCTGACGGAGTCCATAGTTAAGCGTTTTTCAGACTCCTTAAATATGAAAAAATTGTCGAGTGATCTTGTCTTTATCACACTCATTAAAATGGTTTTGAATAGACATATTTTTAGTGCTAATTTATCCCTTTTTCAAACCAACTAGACTACCTTCGAAAAAGGTACCCCAACGGAGTCTCCTTTTACGCTTTTTTAGACTCTCTAAATATGAAAAACTGTCGAGTTTACCTTCTTTGGGCTTGTTAAAATCACATCTAAGGACATTACCATTGTGTCTTATTAATCGTGTTTGCATACCTGCATCTTTAGACTAATGATGGATCCATGTTTCTCTCAACTGAACCATCTGAAGCATGCCTTATACGCAAGCCCTGTAGCACTTTGCCTCTGCGTCTTGACACCTTGGCCCACGGAGTATTTTTCTCGAGTGTTCGTTTCCTACATATATCCCTTTGCTCTGAACATCCATGTGTTCCTTGCACTTGGAACTGGTATGTCTGCAAAACTCGATCCTCCTTTGTAACATAGAATTCTTTTATTCTTTTTCAAGCTTTCTGAAATTATTGAAAAAGACAAAAAAAATCAAATATACCTCAAAAAGAGGAAGGGAAAAGTATTTTCTTTTTGTTGGCAGCACAATGAGTCACCCTTGGAAAAAGCACATCCTTTTGTTTGTTTTTCAAGCCCTAGGATTTAATATTACCTTAGGAAGTTGTTCTCACTACATGGATATGTGTCTTCCTCTGTTTGTTTATTCTTCCAAACATATGGAGAGTTTTCGTTGCCTCCTGCATCATGAAATTATGTCAACATCACACTGCCTGAGTCTCATCATTTGTCGTGCTATTGTCCGAGGGAATTTTTTACCAAATTTGAGTTGGCCCCTCTGCAGTTTGTCTCTTGCCCTCATGCCCAGCCATCCAGAAAGCCCAATCAAGTCTTTGTTTGAAATCCATGAAGCCCTCAGCCTGATCATCAAAATCCTCTAGTCCATTCCTGACAAGTCATCAAAGACCTCTGGGTAGTGAATTCGTACACTCATATTACACTCCTACCTGAGTTGTGAAGATTTTGAAGTTGTTGCTTAAGCTCTGAAGGCCTCATCTCTAGCCATCGGGCCGTATTAGCTTCTTGAAGATGGATACTATACATGTATATATTTTTTATTTCGAGATGTAGATCCATTGTGTATTTCTCCCGGCTACACTTTATATAGTTATATGACATGGATATGTAGTGTATTTGATTGGCAACCATGATTTTATTTCATTCCAAGCACGGGTATGCCCACCTTGGTGAGACAATTGTTATTTTGCAGATGGCACCTCCCGAACTGTGGTCCCTGGGCTCACTTATTTCGTACGTTGGTGAATATTGATAATGTATTTCGACCATCTAATGCTCTTTTGACCTCACACATTAGGGGGCATCTGTTATAACCCTAATTTCCACCAGATATGCTTACCTGGCATCAAGCCATCTCATTTTACATATTTTTCCTAGCCACTACTGAACAACTCTTCTTAAAAACACCCTTTTAAAGGCACATGCACCCTGCTCCACTACTGCACGTGTGTATATTCTAGCTGACCCACTACATCTCGCGTATACCTACAAAAGCACGAAAAATGGAAAGTTTCAGACAAAACTGACAGTTTTGGGTAAGTTTCCTAAACCATTTGACCACCCATAGTCGGTCACTCAACCAAATACCTAGCCCTTTATAGTCTATATAATAAGGGGTAGGGGTCCCATTTGGAAGAGGAAAATAAACATAAAGAAACTCTACCTGATATTGCATTCCCTTTGCCCCAACATTTTGCAACTAGTGTGTGAAGAGAAGCATATACAAAAGCATTTGGAGCACAGTTTAAGAGGAGCCCAGGACCAGATTCAAGGAACAGTGCTCGATCTCACTATTGTAAGTTACTCTTGTGAGATTAATAAAAAGAAGTACTTTTCCCGTCCCACCATATGAGGTTTTCAATGTTTAAATTTGATTATATTTTGATAGAATATCTAACCCATTATTTCATAGATCATATGCATGTGAAGTTCTTTATTTGTATTTCTATGGATACAGGTCAACGTTGGGAGGATATTTGTAGTCAAGGAGTGACCAAATGTTAAAGGATCAACATCAAAAACAGAAACTAAGGTACAATAACTTGATCTTTTTAACCTTGTATTTGCATATGAATAATGGGGTTTATGATTGGGATGTTGGTAAGAAGTAGGAGACTTTAGGTCGTTTATGCATGCATTACAGAACCCTTAATGCTAGTTCATAGGGGGATTTCCCACCCACTTCAGCAGTGAAATCATAACAATGATGGAACTTATCTTTTAGAGAAGCACTGACTAGTAGCAGACCTCATGCGTTCCTTCTAACCATAGACAATAATGTTCTAGTTATTAACAACAAGTAACCCTCGATCCAAGGCTATGAATCCAACAAGGAAAATGAACTCATACTAACCAACTAAGGTGTAACAACACACATCTCAAGGTAAGTCCAATGGCATGAACTCCACCAGTAGTTCCACCTCTTAGTCTCTCATTCCCCTCATCTTGTCCCAACCAAGGAAGTGTACCCCCTTCTCTAACATTGCAGTCCTTCGATCTATCCCACTTCCCTTCCAGGGCTTCAGCAATAGGTCAAACATGAAGTCTCTAAGTCTTGTGGTACTAGGAACTCAATCCTACTCTCAAGGAGCTTATAGGAACCCACTAGGCTAGTTTACATGGAAAACTATTCTAAACAATTCCCTTCTCTGGTTTCAACACATTCCAAGGAAACCTAATGAGAATTTTCTACCCAATCCACCTAGGATTCTCAGGTTCACTATGTTCACATGTCTCAGCCTGATTCTCTAGTTCTGGTTCTAATTTGTCTCTCTATATTGAACTCTCCAAAGGTTAGAAATCTCCCTCTCTCATGAACAAAAGAACGATGAAGAGAAAATATCCCCACTTTCCACTAAAAATCAACATCATAAATTCATTCTCTTTTCATGACACTTGTCATACAAGGAAACCCTTTTTATCCCACTTGGTAATTCATTTCCCTCACTTAGGAACTCAGGATAAACATAACACAAAATTAGACGTGGAATTTTTAGGAATTTTTTATCATATTCCCTTCGCTTATCCCCCTAGCTTAAGTCCTTATTAGAAGCCCTTAGGCCTCTTTCCCTTTTTTGGAGTCCTGTCCCTCCAACTCATTTAGTCCTCAGGTCTACAATAGTGATGTATTTTTATAAATAACATAGTGTGATTACAAAATGAAAATCTTGTCTCACTATCCACGGCGTACAAGCTCATTGGCCTAATATCACATAGGAACCTTGGCCTAAACATTCATACGAACATGACACTCCATCCCAAAACCATCCTAGCTCACCAGCCTATATGAATGGGTATAAATATACCCAGTTACTACTTGGTTGTATTACATAACCATCCCCCTTATTTTATGCATTATCCTCGATGCATTAGATACCATGTACATTCAAAATTATTCAAAAAGATCCAAAGATATGTAGGTACTCTTTTCACATGGTTTCCTCATGATCCCCATGTAACATATTTAGGATTGTAGTAGGTCCACTAGACTTCACTCACTCAATTCCTTTGTCATTGTAACACTCCAGTTTTGATCCCTATGACTACAATGCATTACGTAATTGTGACTTAGGCTGGTGAGCCAGTAAAGTTGAAAAGGGGCCAAAGGCCCTAGGAAATGTAATACTTCTATATATATTAATAAAAATACATTGTTGGATGCAAGGCATACAAGGACAATAGATAAGGGGATATGATTCCATGAGAGAGGGGGATAAAGAGGATAAGTATTTTTATTATATTTTAATTACCCGTCTTGGTTTTAATTGAGAAAAGTGGTTACATGAGTTTCTTGGGGGGAAGGCCATATGGTTATTGATTTCATGTAATTATACAAACACCTCATGTGGGAATTTGGGGGTTCTTCTCCATTAACTCTTACACTCTTTCCTTGGGTTCTTATTCATTCACTCTTTCTCATTCATGTGCTCTTGGTTTGGACAATGAAATAAATGGATGGAGGTGGATAGCCATTTCTAAATGGCTATGAGGAATTTTTGATCATTCTAGGAGGGAATGGATGCATATGTGCATGTGATTGATGACAATTTTGAAAGAAGTTTTCATAGATTAGAATCCTTGGAGCTTCTAGAATTGAGATTTATTGACCAGTAGAACTGGAGCCCTAGAAAGAAATAGAACAACCTGAGGGACTGCATGGCAGAGAAAGGAGTTCATTTCTTTAGGTTGTGTGGGATGGAGGGGAATAGAGATAGAAATTAGGATTTCTTGTGTGGTTGAGAAAACATGAGATCTTGTTAGCTAAATGGTTTGTTTTTAGATTTGTCTTGGGACCCATCATTGTGGATTCATAGTCCTAGCTCGGGGGTGAAACTACTGTTGAAATTAAATGAACAACAATGTCTATGGTTGGGAGGAATGTTCTTGGTATAGAGTCATTTGGTGAATGTTTACTTGAAAATATAAGTTCTCTTTTTGTTTTATGTATAATGTATATTCCATTGTGTATTTTTTTAGCTCTGAGATGTATTTTTGTGTGCATGCTTGTTGGTTATTTGTTGTGCATGGAACATTGTTCCTTTCTTGGATGGTTTAGCATGTTATTGTTAGTTGTTGAATCCATGTTTCTGTTACGAGGAAAATCACTCTATGGCATGGGGTAAACCACAACAGACGGAATGACCGTAGAAATCAACTCTAATCTCAATTATGCTCTATAAACAAACATGCTAACAAGACAAGATAAAGATCCTACCTCGTCCGGACGTTCAATGAAGACCACCGTTGAGAACTTGAATAAAAGATAAATAGATGCAACTTTTCATCAACAACCAATATATGCAACCATATGGTGATAATATATAGAGTTATCACATATAATATCATAATCCATCAATATTCATAACAAATATTCCCATGGAATAACAATTCAAATATTTTCAAGACAGTAATTGGACAAGAAAAGAGTATTTCTATTAAAATATGATCAACATAAGTGTATAAGTAAAAAAATTATGTGTCGACACGTCTCAGAACCAAGAAACCAATTCCTTTCCAGCTGGGCCTCCACCACTTCAATCCTCCACCAAAGGCAAACTCATATAAGAGAGACGATGAGGTTCTTCATCAAAGAGGGAAGAGCTTGGGAGCTAAACAATGTGTTTAGACGTAAAAGGTCAAAGGGATGCAGACTCAATATGAAGTGAATAATTTCTCCAGAGTAACTTTTCTCTCAAAATTTGAATTCTTCTCCTCTTTCCACAGCTTGGATATGGCCCATTTATAGCCTTCAAATGGAACTGAAGGGCCGAGTCGGAACGTTTCTAGTATATTGAAGGTCAAGGATCATGGATCCCATGACATGACATGGAAACCTGACACCATTTTTTAATTTTGGGCACAAAACTCGATGTATGTAGGCTGTAATGGTGCAACCTACGTATACGCATGTTGTATAGTTGTTAGGGCGCATATATGTGGAAAAATATGATTTTTATCTCTGGGAAGTGAAAAAGGGGACTTCAAGTCTGCATAGGGAAATGGAAAAGGCCTTCTGAGAAACTTGCATGGGGTGAGGAAAATCTTGCTATAACAGATGCCCCCTAATGTGTGAGGTTAGAGGAGTATCTGCGATTACCAAAATACATTATAATTCCCAGAAGAGGAGTAATGGAGACCCAACTGGATGAACTAGTTTCTCATAAGAATATTACAATCCATAATGACTTTGTGCACATGGTTGTCAATTTGAATTACACAGTAGATCCATGTGGAAATACACCAAACAATTGTTCATGGACATGAATAGAAAATACAAACGTAGATACATGCCATAGGCTATCATAGTCACGAACAAGGCCCAGTGAAAACCGGTCTCAAAATCAATATGAAGATATCTGTATATAATGGAGTACAATATGATCTCCCACGATCATTGAAGTCATATAGGTATTGGTCCAATGAATGATAGCAACAACTCAGGAAAGTTGTAAGTATAAACTGATGCCTTCAATTCTTCTACACGATCCACCAAAGGTGCAAGTATACATCATGTGAATAAAGGAGTTGAGGTCGAACATAATGAGACTTTGTTTGATTACCATTCATTAATGTATACCATTAACAAATGCGAGACAACCTACTGATAATGAAAGTAGCTATCAAGGCATCAAGTACATTCTTACAAGTATGAATAAAGGTTTTGAGGTCAAACACTTGAAGGATACATCGATTGGGAGACATTGATGTATTCCCAACTGTTAATGGTGAGAGAACCTACCACTGATGACTACAAGCCTCTAGGTACTCATGGGACTCTAGGCCTCATTTCCAGAATAGATGAGTTGAAGTCGATGGAAGGAGACTCGCTAAATGGAGAGCATTAAGGAATCTCTCATCAGTCAACATGAGGTATAAAGAAATAGCTTGATGATTTGGAGGATCTCATATGAAGAACATGTTCATGGACCAATGACCTTGTGCATCTTTCACATGCACTAGATGCAATAAGTGAACGAAAAAGACCCTCTGAATAACATCCAATAATGAAAACTTTTGACAAAGGTGAGGAAACCACCAATTAGGATAATGGAATCCAATACATTGCATGAATCCCAGTGTGTGAATATATTTCTTGTCGGTTAAAATAGGATAAACCCACCAGTCAACCACTAATGACGACATGTCGACTGCTTGGTTCAAGGTTACCTACCCATAATTAAAGTAGGATTGGGGTGCATGTAACACACCTCACCCATGAGTGTCTTTCTTAGGGATGGAGCCTCAAAATTTCGTTCTCCTTAGGTGATCAAATCCTTCATTTAGGGTTTCTACTACACTCTGCTCATCCAGAGTTTTCCAACCACGGTCTCCATGCTCAAACTAGAGCCCAAAACCAGCGGATATATCTCCCGAAGTTCTTCAACCATTCATTGGTTGAGGGCCACGTGGCGCCCAAGTGGATCCACCTCACACATTTTATTCCCAAGTTCCTTCCTCCATAGTGGAAGGCCATACACAATACGATCCCATGGCTGGACTTACTCTCTTTCTCCTAGGTCAGTTGTGGAGGGATTTGACGCTTCAATGTCTCACACCTCTTTAATATCTGCACATGAGATCACCTGGAGTTCCTAACCTCTAAATTCCTATAAGGTCACTATGTGGCTCTAGCCTTCAGTTTGTTTGGTCTCTCCACCATACTACATCCTAGATCCTCTAGAGTCCCTAAGTCCTGGACTCTCAGAGTCCTAGTCACTTCACCGACCACATTGGTTAGGCGTACACGTACCAGGAAATGACACGTAGGATGGTTCAGGGTGACACGTGTTACGTTCCAATGGGCTTGTGAGGTATGGGATACAAAAAAGTATGGGTGACACATGGCATTTCAAGCTAGGGTCCACATCGCCCTGGGTGACATCATTGCGCCTCATCATTCTGGACTGACAAACTTCTAACATTCCTCAAATCTCATGGTCGAGATATGACCACGTAGGTTTGTAGATCTACAACTCTTGATACCTCATGGATTCAGTGTTTGGGAGTGTTGCGATGCAACCTCCTTTTATCTCCCAAAGTGCTCGACCTCCAAACTAAAGGGGCTAGCACCATGCATCCCTGGTAAATGGACGATTAGGAAAGAAATTGAAGGTTCCATTGATCTACAGCTCTAGGCCCTTCATGACTTCGACATTCAGGGTATTGGATCCCAACTTAGTTGGTAAGATAGGTCCACCTAACCCTTTGGGAACTGCCTAATGTCGGTCATGCTTACAAGAAATCAATTCTCCCAGTTACCTTCGGCCAGTATAAGGTTGGTAAGGTCGGTCATACTCCAAAGTCCCAGACTTCCAGAGCTCCGAATCTAGGAGGACATAGCTTCCTTAGGCTCAGCCCAACATTCATAGGTATTGGTCATATGGGTTCTCTCGAATGAATCTTGTCCACTCGTCTTCCAAACGAAGAGGCCTCGTCTTTTCAAGTCTTGAAATTTGCTATTCTTCCTGAGCTTTATCATGAAATGGTTAAGTATTTGGTTATAGACTGCTAGTCGCATGAAAAGGGGTCTGGAAGAGGTATCCTCTTTAGATGGATAGGCTCAGGTCGACATGATATCTCCTATCTCAGTCATCTTACATGCTTATGTCCTAGGAATCCTCATGAGATAAACTGGGCATACAGACTATCAATCAAAAATGTAAGTGTACAATGGAATGGAGGCATACACATTTCATAACCATTCCACAAATAATTCATTTATAAATACACATATTTATAAATCCAAGCATTCATCCATTATTCCATATCAATACATAAAACATGGAAAATACTTATCACAACTAGCTAACGTGAAGCGACTACTGAAAGGGATGCCAATTTCCTCCCAACCATAGGCTCAGTCACTCCTAACGTATTTACCAATAGCCACCCCCAAGCTAGACCATGATGCTCTGCAACAAAATCCTTTCTTCCAGCTCATAAATAGTAGGGATAGAGGTTACTCTCCTCCACCCATAGGATCTTGGCAACAGTTTACACAATACCAAGCAAGGAGGACCAGCCTCGTTTATCAGCTTGTATCATAACCTTGCTAGCAATTTTCCTGCAAACAGAACGTTCATTCCTTAGTTCTTCCTTGAACTTGAGAGCTTTGCTTCTTGTCTCTACACTCTTCGTAGGTCTTCCTCCCCCC
>JASDQU010306841.1:30046-40180 GCA_032191745.1 Picea mariana | reverse complement strand
GGAGGACCAGCCTCGTTTATCAGCTTGTATCATAACCTTGCTAGCAATTTTCCTGCAAACAGAACGTTCATTCCTTAGTTCTTCCTTGAACTTGAGAGCTTTGCTTCTTGTCTCTACACTCTTCGTAGGTCTTCCTCCCCCCCACCATGCCTTCCTTTCTTTCCTTTCTCAACAAGATTGTGTGTGGATCAAATTCCTTGTCTATTGTCATGTCTGAAATCCTTAGAGATGGGTGCTCTGCCCCATCCCCTCATTAACTCTTGAGGAGGTCTTCCCACCTACCAGCTTGGTTGTAATTTATTTATGGGTCAAAGGACTATTCTGGTCCTGAGAAATTAAATCTAGTAAGGTACTGGTTTGGTGGAGGTTAACGCAACCATTCTTGGTGCCCTTCACCATCTCTTTCATAGCATTCGTGGTCTCCCTTAGCATACCCCTTTCGAGCAGTCATGCAACACTTATCCATTTCTTAGTAAATAACAAAATTTACATTCATTGACCTTTTATACAAAGGTCTATCCAATCAAATATTCACACATATTGATTTTTCCATAGTCTCTTGGCTAATATAGTAATATTTACAAATTGGGGGAAACAGGGTGTTACAATTCCCCCCCCCCTTAAAGGAACATCGTACTCAATGTTCTATCTTTCAACATGCTCTGTATATATAAAAGTGAACAAAAGTGGATATTCATATCTCATGGCATCCTCCATTTCCCACGTAGCCTCATCTGGGCCAAAGTGTTTCCACTGCACCTTGACCTGTGCAATGGTTCGATTTCTGAGTGGGTATTATGTTGGGTTATGAAAAGGTACATATATTCTCCTCATTTCCATGATTTATGATATCATCTTGACTGACTTTTCTATTACTTAGGAATAAAATAGAATAGGAAATGATTAAATATCTTCTAGAACTATTATTGAGTTGAAGTTCATAAATTCTAAAATATGGTTGGAATTGTTTGATTTTGTTACAGGAATGGGTAAATTTTGGTAAACTCACGATAGCAGAAGAGATTTCAAAGATGCGCAAGCTATTGGAGGTTAAAGATATGGAGCGTAAAGCAGTTTTAAGAGAGATTAGTTCTCTATTTTGAAAACTTCATAAATAGTAATAGCGATCTTGAGGATCTCTCGATCCTCGGGATGGCTTAATTTACCCATATTTTGTAAAATATAAAGGGTAGTGAATCATGGAAAGAATAATCTAAGATTGTATCTAAGCACTCAAAGTTCAGAATTTCTCTATGCAAACATCTTTTGTAAATGTCGTATCAGTTATGGGATTAATAAAGGCTTTAAATGTTTCCATCATTTTCGTATAATGAGTTTCTAGTAGCAGTGCTTATGAGGACCGAGGGCCCAGTCTGAAGGAGTTACTGTCTCAATCTATAACTGTATCATTTTGATTTATGTTTATGATTTAAAACTCTTTTGCAATAATTCAGATAGATGCACAAAGTGTGTTAATGTTTTATGTTGATTTCTTACAAGAGATAGATGTTCCAATTTGAATGTTGTCGATTGTTATTCCATATTCCATTTGTTGTAGTTTACTACTTGATAGTTCCTCCCATTTTCACATGCGTTGGTCCTTTCAATTAAATTAGCAATTGTTGCTCCTTTCTGTTAAATTATCATTTGTTGTTTCTTTTGCTTAACTAGTGTTTGTTGTTCCTTTTACTTAGTTAGCATTTTTTGTTCAATTACTGTTCTGTCTTAATTTACAGTATTCAGTTATTTCTTTCTAGCAGATTAGATAGTCATCAATAGATCAGATTATTTTCATAGATTCAATTCTTGTTTCTTAATTAGATCAATTCATGCCTTTAATAACAGATTCAATTCTTGTCTCTTAATTAGATCAATTCAACAATTCAATTCATGCCTTCAATTGATAGCACATTATAAATCAGATTTCAATCTTGTTTAGTGGGATCTTAGCTTTAGAAACTTAATGAATGTGTGAGGAACTTGATTGTTGATAAACTCATATTTTTTTTAACTACATGATTTTAGACTCTACGAGCTATCTGCATATACTTTGTTGATATTATTGAAATAGAAGACGAATCCTTGGGTTGATAAATTAATGTTAAACTAAGGTTGTTTTTAGGACATCTTTAGAGCCCAACATTTTGGCTTCGTTGTTGGGGAGAGTGTCAAAGATAGCATAGGTTGTGTCTCTAGAGGACGAGGTATTGAAGACAAAAGGTAAGAACCTGCGTAGGCTATAAGTAAGATGATTATGCTAGTGCCTACCTCCAGCTGATACTTAAAGGTTATATAGGTGTTTTTGAAATTTTTGCATGAAGTGTGTATGACTAAGAAAAAAGATCCTGAAAAACCGAAACCCCCACAAAAAACTACCAAATCCCAGGGTTCGGTGCTCCCTGGGAGAAGCACTTTCATAGACGATATCATCCAAATAGCAAAATCTCAAGCTTCATTTGGATCTAAGAAAGGATCTACCCAAATCCCTCAGGCAGCATTTTCACCAGCTGCATCCCACACTGAGATTCACAGCAAACCTGGAGGGATTAAGCAAATATTTCAAAGAACAGATCTTCCACCCCTCAACCCTTTAGATGAGGGAAATTCTCGTAATATGGAGGAAGGAGAAGGAGAAACCAGCAGGGTTTCCAAGGAAAACCCATCACCATCACCTGAATCTCCTGTGAAAGAATAAATAATACCTGAAATCCCAGATAGAGGTAGTGCAATCAAATCCCCTAGGCAATCAAGTAATCAATCAAAAGAATACCTGGGCCAATAAATTCCTGAAGATTATTGGAATATCTTTGACCAAATGGTGCAGCCAAATCAGCAATGACCCCAGACCTCCACTCTGGAATATTGGATAGTTGATCCAGTCGCCAATGACCCCATGAAAGCAATTCCCCTGCAGAATCTGCCATATTTTCATGGATTGATTTCAGAAGACCTGGATGCATTCTTATTTGAATTTGATGTCCTATGTAGGGGTTATGATTACACCTTTGAACCCCAAAAACTAAATTTGTTCCCTTCCACTTTGAAAGGGGCATCTTTGCACTGGTTTATGGGATTGGGAGGTGGAACTATAAACTCATGGGATGAGATGAAATAGGCCTTCTTGACAAAATACCAGGATTATTGTAGAACTAGGGACCTAAAACATGAAATCTTTCAAATGACTGCAAAATAAAACGAGACATAAAGGAATAAAAGATGAATGGGTAGAAACATTGAATTTAATGGGGAAGGGTGATATTTATCAAGAAACTTATGATAAAATCATTCTATTGTGCACCAGGTGCTCACGTGGAAGTACACGGACCAGATCAGGAATGTGAAATCCCCTCACCAGAAATAGCAATGTTACCAGTGAAGGAGTTACCCGATCTGAAGTCGGTAATCTCATAGAAAATTTCAAAACTAATATTCTCAACACTCTAACTACACAATTGGATGTATTCATGCCAAACAGAAATAAGAAAAAGAAGAACAAATTTTGGCCATATTTTGCCACAGATGCAGAAAAAAACATGGTCCAAGGGAATGCCCTTTGGATGTGGTTTGAGTTTGCAATATTTGTGCCAAACATCACACAACAAAGCAATGATCATCGCTCCCTAGACTAAAAGTTGTCTTTAGAGAAGAAGAAGAGGAAACAGAACCATTATACCTGATGGCTCAGTGTCGCCAATGGTAGGCCCAGACTCCAGGTACACTACAAGATCCATCCTCTTTCTATTATGGGAAGTATAATCAGTATAAAAATTTTGGAAACACATGGAAGGGCCAACCATTTACTAATCAAAACTAGCAGCCCCAGCAATATCCAGCTGTGAATCACACTTGGTCAAACCAACCCGCTACAAATCCCATCTGGCATAATCAACCAGCTACAAATTCCTTCTGGCCCAATGTATAGTACTCTACCCCATCTTGGAAAAATCCAAACAACAACCCCTACCCTTCACAGTGGTCCAACACGGCTGCCCAAAACCCAAATTGGAACCAAAATTGGCATCGCCCCATGGGTATAACCAATCAACCCATAGGGATGGCCCCTCAAACCCAAACCACTTTGCAAGCCCCACTCCAATTACCCCAGAACCCTCAACCACAATTGTGCCCTCAATTACCAACCCAACCTCACCTAAATCCCAATAATAGACTAGCCCAGCTTGTCCAGATTATGGAGAATGGGAAAGGGGAAACCAACTTGGTAGGGTGCAACGAACTCCGGTTGAGATCAGGGTGTATAATCTCTCCTGAAGAAAGTAACATTTTACAAGAGTAGGAGAATGAAATAACATACAACCAGCAATAACACCCTCAACTATGGTCATAACAGAAGAAACAGAGCAGGGAGGAAACACAGTCAAATCACAGGATCTTGATAAGGATGCAACTCCTCCTCCCTCTTTCCCTGAAAGGTTGATGATAACAAAACCTGTTGTGTATCCTAACTTCGACATTGCAGGGGAACTCAAGAATTTATATGTCAAGATCCCACTCCTGTGGGCTCTACAAGACATTCCAATTTATGCAAATAAAATCAAGGAACTATGTGGGAGGAAGCCTGTTAGGAAAATTAAAAATTCATCATCAACTGTTCGTGTGGTAGGAGCCTTGTCTGATCTAATTTTAGGTAGACAAGAACCAGTCAAATATGCATATCCAGGGAACCCCATAGTAATAGTTCAGATCTAGGGTTGTTCTTTTCCAAATACACTAGTCAATTTGGGGGCGACCATCAACATCTTGACTATGGAAACCTGCAACACCCTAAGTTTTGACTCTTTCGAGCCTACCCAAATTATGTTACATTTGGTTGATCGATCAGTGGTTAGACTAGTTGACACATTATATGATATAGCAATTTCAGTCGACTCTTGGGGATATCCAGCGGATTTCCTCATCATCAACCCAAGAAGTGGACTCAAAGGGCATCCATTAATACTAGGAAGACTATGGCTCGCAATGGCAAATGAGTACATAGGATGTCGTATGGGTAATATAACAATTTCTAGAGGAGGTGTTACAAAAAATCTCATCTTATATCCTCCATCCAAGCCAAGCCCGACTATCATATATCCACAGTTGCCACCACCAATATATCCAGAAAAGGATCTATGGGCCCCTCTCATGTTGGAAGAAGCTCTCAGACTCAAGAACTAATTAGAGGATGATGTGATCAGTGGGTTTATTAATAACCCAGCCATTGTGAGTAATCCCATGTGCCAGATGCTCAAATTTGTTCTAGATTGTGAAGTGCAGGGAGACTCACTGAAAGATTTAATGGAACAACAAGTCCCGACTACCGTTTTTCATAACATAAAATCAGTTGAGATTGCACCAGGGAGGTCTCTGAACATTAATCTAATTTAGATGAGCAACAACAACAAAAACTGATTCAAATCCTTTCTAAATATTAACAAGCTTTTGCCTGGGAGTATTCTGACATGAAAGGTATTGATCTACAACTCTGCACACACCATATTTATATGGAGAAAGATGCCTGTCCTATCCGACAGCCCCAAAGAAGATTAAATCCCCATATCAGGTATATTGTTAAAGAATAATTACAAAAGCTATTGGACGTAGATTTTATATATCCTATCTCAAATAGTCGGTGGGTTTCCCCACTAGTGATTGTCCCCAAGAAAAATGGAAAGTGGCGAATCTGTGTAGACTACAGGGAACTTAACAAAGCCACTCAAAAGGACCACTTCCCCTTACATTTCATCGATCAGGTCCTGGATACTTTAGCAAGGAAGAAATTGTTTTCTTTTCTAGATGGTTTTAGTGGCTACAATCAGATCCAGATTGCCCCAAAAGATCAAGATAAAACTACATTCACATGCCCCTAGGGTATCTTTGCATATAGAGTATTTCCCTTTGGACTATGTAATGCTCTAGCCACATTCCATAGGGAAATTCTGAGCATATTCAGTGACCTGATTAGTGAAGGGATTGAAGTTTACATGGATGATTTCACACCCTATGGCGACGACTTTGATCAAGCTCTGGAAAATTTGGAAAAGGTACTGGAACGATGCATCGCTAATAGGTTATGTTTAAGCCACAAGAAATGTCACATGATGATGACGGAAGGTGTGGTGCTATGGAATTATATTTATGCAGATGGAATTAGGGTAGATCTAGAAAAAATAGAGGTAATCCTTAGTCTACCTACACCACGCACACAAACTGAGGTACGTAGTTTCCTTGGCACTTCAGGATACTATCACAGATTTATGGAAAATTTTGCAAGAACTGTTGCACCTTTACATGCTTTAACTGGTAATGTGGAGTTTCAGTGGTCTGACAAGTGTGATGTGGCATTTGCAGGACTTAGGAAGTTGATCTCGACAACACCGGTGTTAAGAGGACCAAATTGGAAAATACCATTTCACATATCCACCGATGCATCAGATATTTCCATAGGCGTTGTCCTTGGACAGGAAGAAGACAAGAAAATATATGTTATTTATTTTATCAGCAAGAATCTCACTCCCACTTAATCTAATTATACAATAATAGAAAAAGATTTTTTAGTTGTTATACATGCCATCAATAAATTTCATCATTATATAACAGGCTATCCAGTTATTTTGTATACTGATCATTCTGCTATTAAATATCTAGCTAATAAACCTATTACTAATGGACGGGTCACTCAATGCTTATTTCTATTGTAGGAATTTGACATCACCATCAAAGATCGACATAGAAGAGAAAATATTGTTGTAGACTTCCTGTCTCGCATACCCAAAACATATGACTCCTTGACAGTTGAAGATCAATTTCCAAATGAGCATCTATTTGTCGTCACTTCTAAACCACCTTGGTACACTGATGTGGAAAATTATCTGGCAGCAGGGAAATTACTGACACATCTATCATCAAGGGAAAGAAAACTGATTGTCCAATGTAGTAGACAATTCACTTGGATCAGTGGATATCTCTTCCACACAAGGGATGATTTCCAAATCCGCAAATGTGTACAAGATGAAGAAATCTACGACATACTGAAGGCGGGACATGACGAGCCCTGTGGCGGGAATTTTGCAGATCACGGGACTAGACATAAAATTTTACATATGGGCTACTATTGGCCCTCAATATTCAGAGATGCGAATAAATATGTCCAAACCTGAGACAATTGTCAGTGGATGGTAAAACCAGGTCAGGTTGATGAAATGCCTCTGAAAGCACAAGTAGTCATAGAACCATTCGAGAGATGGGCACTAAACTTTGTTGGCCCCTTCAATCTGAATTCAAATCAGAAGGCCTATATTCTAGTTGCAACAGACTACATGACCAAATGGGTAGAGGCAGAAGCCTTACCAAACACAACAGAGGAAGTAGTCATCAAATTTCTTTTCAAATTATTTGTATGTTATGGACTACCCAAGGAAGTAATCATTGATGTGGGGTCACAATTTATAGCTCATAGAATCACGACCACCTTGAACAATTATCATAGTAAGAACAGAGTTACTTCCCCATACCATCCACGGGAAAACGGACAAGTAGAAAGCACCATTAAAGTTTTGGAGGCAATTTTGACAAAAACGGTCTCAACAAATCGACAGAATTGGGCTACTAAGATCCAAAATTCCTTATGGGATTATTGCACAACATGGTGTAACACCACTAGCTACTCTCATTATAATTTAGTCTATGGTAAAGAACCTATTTTTCCAATCAAGTTTGATATTAATACTCTAAGGATGGCCCGGGAGATTGGAATGGATCTTACAGAGGCCCATAAACAATGCCTACAGCAGCTCAATGAATTATATGAAGCATGCATGTCCACCTTGGAGCACATAGTTATTATTCATCAATAGAGAGAGAACTGACACGATAAGCATATCAAGAAGAAATCCCTCCAAAAAGGCGATTGGGCTCTTCTCTATGATTCCAGATTTCAGGATTTTCCTGGAAAATTACAGACAAGGTGGTTGGGACCATATGAAATTAATGAAGTTCATGTTAATGGCACTGTCACTTTAATTACCATCGACGGGTCTAGCTCTCCCTTTCTGGTAAATGGACACTGGCAACAACTCTACCATCAACCGCCTTCAAAAGAATCCTTCTGCCAAGAATTAAGTAAGGATCCTACTATTCAGATTTTGGTTGGTTGGGAAGGTAGCCAAGCAACCTCAACTCCATAAATGATGAATTTTTTTTAGTGTTGTACATATTGTATATAGTTTTTTTTATAGATTTGATTGAGTTTTTAGTTCTTCTTTTTATAGGAAAGTCACTTGATAAAATATGAACCATAAGAGATGACTATAATGAATATAATTAAACACTCTTTTTTGTTCTTTACTCCTATCTCGCATTGCAAAAACCCAACAAATATAACCCTTGTTTTTACAAGAAAGTGAACATGCTTATAGACCATATAATACTTCGATTATTGCATAAACTTACCCATAGCAATTGAATGAATTTAGTTTATGACTAATCAATTATAGATTCATTGAACAAAAATGCATGTGGGAGTTTTAATCACTTAATTAGATGGGTAAAAATTTTAAACATCATCACTGTTGTCCACCCAAAATAATGATTGTTGTTCCTTTGAAAAGAACGATTGTTGTTACCTTCGTACGATCATTGATTCCTTTGCAAACCATTTTCGTTCCTTTGAAAAAAATGATTGTTGTTCCCTTCGTATGTAATATCGTCCACCCAAAATAACGATTGTCATTCCTTTGAAAAGAACGATTGTTGTTCCTTTGTTGTTCCTTTCACAATTTTTTCTTATTGTGGCTCCTTTCTCAAAACATGCCATTTTTATGTTAGTCACTCCTTTGGGTATGACCTTCACTGATTCCTTTTTTTTAGCACTAGCTCTAATTTTTCATTGTTGTGGATCATTTAACATACCTTAGTAAACTATTTTTGGATTAACTTCTCTAAATCCTCTTAAAAATTGTTCACAATTCATTAACCACCATAACTCATTTCTTTCCCTTATATATATATACATATACTTGAATGATAATTTCTTTCATATCATAATAAGGAATCTTAAATGCATTCTTACTTGGCATTATTACACTTCTTATGCCATCCCTCACTCTTAAGGAGTAGATGAGCCTCCCTTGATAGAGCTCTAAAAAAAAAAATTCAAAGTAAAGTTTTTAACAAAGTAATAAACTTCTTCCATAAAGAATAGGGGGTCTCATAAAGAGCCAACCTACCACGATCATCAGATAATAACATAAGTGGCATTCCCATTATGGCTACCACACCAGGGAAATGGCCTTTAGTATTTTTTTTCATCAAAGGACAAGAGGTCTCATCATGAGCCGGGTTGTTCACTTAGGTTATGATCTAGTGAGTGGGATTATCATTATATGGATACCAAACCAGGATAATGGTCTTCTTGGGAAAAGACAAATTCAAACCATTTATTAAGGATACGGGCTCATCTATGGGTTAAAATGAAACCCTGTCGAGGCTATGGATGCCTACTGGCAGCAGTGGTTCTGCCTGTGGGATCGAAGTTCACCTTAAAAATACACCAAGTTTTAATGTGTTCTTAGATTTCCTTTTCAAAACAATGAGGTTGTCATTCCAAATATATCCAATAAAAAGGGAAAGTACCAATATGTGGAACATTTTAAACATGTGAACAAATTTAAAATCATTCGGAATATTTTTCCTCAAAGGGTTTCTACCATGGGTACAATAATTCAAATTTCCCACACAAATTGATGATTATCATTAGTACCATTAAAGTGCTTGATTGAAAAGTTATTAATGATTGTCTTTTCCAGCGACGACGACGGCATAGAAATCTCACCTCATAGTCACTCCCCGCCATTATTACACTCATATGTTTGACGGTTTAGTTCGACCTTTCCATTTATGGGGAGGTATATGCCCGACACATTTACCGATAGATTTCAATGAATGCAGTAATTATGAAAATGCACATTTTTCTATATATACACAATGTCGTTCTATATTTGCTATGTTTTTTGTTTTCAAAATCTAGTTGAGTTAAGTTGCAGCAAGGAACTTTAGTCATCCTCACTTGCTTACAGAAATATGGGAGGCCGAAGTGTGCAAAGGGAACCAACATTACTACAGGTAACTGAGCATGCA